>JAUTDX010000652.1:0-89785 GCA_030844895.1 Ambrosia x helenae
AATTTATAATACTCGAAAATATTTATTCGATGTTTTATTTGAACATGATGTCATAAACGTGAAAATTTTGATTTGTTTAAAATATAACTTTTATAGAATCGATTGCAAATCGATGTTAAGGGTTGGAGAAAACTTTGTAAAGTGCATAATCGAAAATACTTATAATAAAAACGCTTTAATATGAAACCCGGATTTATTATAAAAAGTTTTATTAAAATGCTTGAAGATATTTAAAAAATTAGATACTTTCAGAAATAATGATGTTTACCGATAATTTTGAGAAATTCAAAACTAGGATTAGGCGGAAGTGAGAGAGATTTAAGTAATGCGTCTAGTAAAATGACTTAATGTTCGTTGCATAACGTAAAGAGAGATTTACAAAGGTTTGGATTGTTCCTGGAGGGAATTATGACTAACCAAAGTGATTCGAATTTACCGTTGAGTTTGGAAACATGTTTTTGCTTAATAGGTGGAAATACTCTCGCCGAGATTTCGGTTAACGGTATTCACCCTTCCCGTTACTACATGTCCATTCTCAATCGAAAGTTTAAGATTTTAGAGAGGTTGAAAAATTCAAGGAATGGAACTAATCATCAAGGTAAAGGGAATCACTCCTAGCTTGATGATAAAGTTTGCTATGATAATGTATAGGAATGAAGCGCTACCAAGATAAAGGGATTCACTCTTAACTTGGTAGTAGAGCTTTTACGAAATGAGAGAATATGAAACTAGTCATCAAGATGTGGATATCACTCCTAACTTGATGGTTTCGTTTTCAAAATGTGGATTGGTACTTACCCATAGGTAAAGGAAGTTAATCCTAACTCTTTGGTAAGGTTTCACTAGAATGAGATGAGTGAATTTGTCATCAAGGTAAGGAAATCACTCCTATCTCGATGGTGAAATTTAAAAAAATTTAAAAGGAATGAAACGGATTGAAAGTTGTCACCAAAGTAAGGGTTTCAACGCCTATTTTAGTGAGTTTTCTTTCGTTTGTGAAATACAAGTGTCTTTGTATTGAAGTATACGTTGCCTTAGGAAAGGCGACATGCATTTTTAAAGTTTATGAAATTAATATGAAACAAGTAGGAAAATCGAGTATTTCAAGCATGTAAAGGAAGTAGTCAAATAAAGGTTCCTAACTATAGACTAGGTCAATCATGGCAATTTTCCTAATTCCCTATAGTTATGGCTCTGATACCAATCTGTCACACCCCAACCGATGGCGGAATTCATCGAGGCGCGACTTGTGATAGATTGTTCAAAGACTTCATAACACTAAGTTGTGACAATATATTAAAATAGATTTCATTTGTATCTAAAATGCAACAAGTTTACAATTCGTTCACAAGAAAATACATCAACATAGACAAGAATATAGATTGTTTCATTTGTTTCTAAAGCTGAGTCCTAAGTGATATTTCTTGTATCATCTCATCAAGCTTTTTCCTGCAACATGTATAAAATATCCGTCAACACATAAAGTATTGGTGAGCATACTAATTTTGGTTTACATACGTAGTAATTAGAATGATTTACTCGAATCTCATACTATAGCATTGCACATACAAACCATACAAAGAACATAACTCAAACCCGCGAGTACCACAGCGTATACCTAGCATATTCATGCTAGGTAGGTCGTTTAAATCTTAAACAATGACCCATAAAGGGGGCGGTGTGCTAGTCCTATAGCGCTATACATGTTAAGTGGGCTAATAATAGTTAATGATTTATGTCTAAGTATCTAAGAAATCGTAAGCATGGCAAGTAGCATATAAGTATGTTTAATAGATTGAGCATGTGTGTTTATGAAAGCATTAGTGTGTTTTGCATATGATACATGTTTACACCCCAAAAGTGATAAAGAGTAAAAGGGGGACAAGTATGAACTCACCTGGAGTGCATTATGAAAGAATAACAAACAATGTCTGAAGCTGGATTGACTGATATCTTGTGTCCTATTACAAGTAAATGATAACTTAAATTCTAATGCAAATAAGTTTATTTCGTTTTCTTGGTTGTAAAAGATAGTTGATCAACTACCTAGACTCGTATTGTAAACAATACGTGTCTTAATGTATATAACTTAACGAACCAATGGTACTCGATTTAGTTCGTAACGTATGTATAGTTATATATAGTGTGTACTTTAATATAATATTCAGATTCGCGACTTGAAACTAGTTAGAAGAAGCATTTAGGACAGTGAAAATAATGTATGAAATCTACTAGTATTAAAACATGGGTAGTCATATTTGGTATTATAAATGTACATGTAAACATTTATATTTTGACAACTATATTAAATTTCCCGTTTAAATGATATTCATTATCGAATTTTATGATGTATATTTGCATAAATAAAATGAGTTAAAAAAAAACAGATCCTATTACGAACGAAAATTGGACATCTATTTTGGTTTATAAACAATATATAAAAAAATGGTGAACTTCCACTACAACTTGACGTTAAGTTTTCAAGAAAACATATTCTTCGACTAGTTTCATGTCAAGACTACACTTATATATATGAAAAGAATTAATATAAAAGAGGTGACCATTCTTTAGTGTGTCAGAGAAGACATGGGTGATAGTCCATAATGTTTGCCAAACTATTATTTAAACTATATTTTTAATTAACCAAAATAGATCATCCTTTTATTTCATTGCTCTCTAAAATATTAACCCACCACCCACAAATGACAGTTTGTTTATGGATTTACTTCAACGCAAGAGATGTGGGATTAAGTTTGTTTACCTCGGTCAAAGAGACATAGAAAAGTGTTCGCCGGAAATTAAATAGCGAAGCTCGACGACGAGGATAAAGGTTCGACTAGGCTTCTGTTGCGTCACGGTGGTCGGCGTGGGGGGGGTCGTCGGCCGGTTAATGAGGAAGAGGATGATGTAGGCGTTGTCCTGGTGGTTCAGGTGGTGGCTCCTTGCTGCTGCCGCCGCTGCCGTTTTCCTAGGGAGGAGGAGAGATTTAGGTTGGTGGATGTCGAAGGCTATGTGGTGGTGAACAGAAAGGAAGGGGTAGTTGCAGTAGGTGGTTGGCGGCGGCGATGGGGTGGTGGCTGGTGTATGTGTGTGTGTGTGGGAGGAGATGAAGAAATAATGGTGGAGGTTAGGGTTAAAGAGAAAGAGATCTTATATAGATAGGGTTTTGGTGTAGGTTGGGTTAGGTTAAGTGGATGGTATCCGCGTATACGACCCGAAATGCTTCGGCACTCGCTTAAATTAGACAACTTGCTTAAGCGTTAAAACAGATATGTTGCTAGATTTATTTATATAAACCGACTAAAATCGAGTATTTGGACTAAATATTCGTTATATGTATCTATAGTCGCGATTAAATTTATAAGAATAAGTGTCGGTTTACCAGCATGTTATTACTTAAAAACACGTTATTTGGCGAATTTAAATAATTAAATTTATTAATAAATAAGAATGTATTTCTTGTTAACGAGATATTATTGTTAGCGAATTAAAATCGTTTTATGAATAAAATATTATTATTGTTTTATTCGGTAAAAAGCGGGGCGTTACAAATCTACCGCTTTCTTCCCGGATAACACCTCAAAAAGGACAACCCCAAAGGCGTAAACATCAGACTTTCTTGTAATTTTTCCACTATAAAAGTAGCATGGATCCATATATCCAAATGTCCCTTTGACTAAAGTGCTCATATGATAAGTTTGTGACTGATTTATGGTGGCCACTTTCGCCAACCCAAAGTCAGAAATTCTAGCTGCGAAGTATGAATCCAACAAAATATTAGAGGGCTTCACATCACGGTGTATCACTCCTTGTTGGGTTGATTTGCCTGTGTGAAGGTAGTCTAGTCCACGAGCGGCACCTATACATATTGTTAGATATTGCAACCATGATAACCCCGTTCTATCACCTCTATGGAGATGATCTTCAAGTGTCCCATTGGGCATAAACTCGTAAGCCAAGGCCATATCTTTTCCTTCACTGCAATAACCAATCAACGGCACCAGATTAGCATGCCGCAGAGTGGAAAGGAGCTTCACTTCAGCCTCGAATTCACGGGCTCCTTGGTCCGATGTAGAATGCAACCGCTTAATAGCAACTTGGTTTACTGATGACCCGAAGTTGCTGATAGATTTATAAACCTTGCCGAATCCCCCACGGCCAATGACTAATGCGTCATCAAAGTTGTTGGTTGCCAATTCAATCTGTGCAAGTGTAAGACGTTGACATGAAAGGTCTTCAGGCAACATGAACGAGGAGTTGGCATCCTTAATGGGTTCTTGTAACATCGTTCTTTGATGATTCCGATTTGCTGACCAACAGATGTTTTGTTCAAATTTTTGCTGCTAGCTAGCGTTGACTCTTTGGTCTTATTGCAGGAGTAGGTGCTGAATTGCTTGCTATCCGTGCATCCCCACTTGTAGAAAACAATAATGCAAGCCGCCAAATGAATCTAACATTATCTCTACAGTTTATATTGTTATTCTTCTTAACTAGGTTTTTTCAACTTCACTGATTTTTATCAATCTTGCACTGTCACATCACTTCACTGAAACAATTTTTTTGTAGGCAGCACTCCACTGAAAATAAAATAGAGAAAAAGACAAGGGGAGAGAAACTCACGAGTACCAGCCCGTTAACTAAAACAGATTTTGGTTCACAGGACCACTACCAGCATAGGTGGCGGCGGTGTTACCGTGCTGGTAGTAGGGTACCCGTGACCAATTCTGGTGGCGCCCCGTCCCCCCTTATATTATTCATTACGATAGATATTATTTTATCAACTACTAGGTTATATCCCATGAGCTTTTCGGAATAAATTAATTTGATATGAAATGACAAAATGTGTTTTATAATGTATAGTAGAGGAATTAATATATTAAAGATATGAGAAAGCAACAATTTTAATCATATGATTAAAAATCTATCTATACTTTCAATAATAGGAGAGTCGTGAGTGACGTCAGAAAGCTGACGTGTCAAGCGGAGAGACCGGCCACCAATGCCTGCGTGATGCAAAACCTTACGTCACAAAACCCCCTTAAAATATTCACAAATAATACGTGGGCCACGTTAAAGCAACACTGCTGAGTTTAAAAATAGCTGTTTCGTACCCACTTGCCTGAGCAGCGGTAACAATCCCACTTTCATCAACAGACTTTTCAACGAGTGGCGGTTTTAAATTTGAGCTCCAAACTGAAATTCAAATTTCAAACTCGACACCCCGTTACACAGCTATATAAAGGCATCATGTCCCTCCTTTTCTCTTAGACAATTATTAAATCTCCCCCATAATTTGTAAACCCTAACAGCTGCTTCTCTCACATCCAAGCTCATGTTGAATGAATCGACTACGAGGTAAACTAATTCTAAGCGATCATATCAATAACAATAAAATTTATCCGTTTTATTTTTTTAGTGTGTCTGAATCTTTTGTCTCTTTAATCACCAACCAGATTATTTACGTTGAAAAAGGTTCCACTTTGGTAGATTCTTACAATCAAAGGAAATATTCGTTATACGTTTACCAGCGGATGTAGATCGGCAGCGTCAAACTCAAGATGGGTATGTCTTTACCTTTTTCAAGGCATGTATTCGAATGTTTAATGCGTGTTAATCTTTTTCTGTTTAGTATTTCTGTTTGATTAATTTGAGTGATACTTGATTTAGTGTTTTTGTCAATATTTGAGCGTTAACAGATAGAGGCGTAGCTTTAGGCACTCTAGAGTCATTCCAGATTGCAATAATGCTTTTATGCCACTACGCTTATCTTTTGAGAAAGTCGTCTGCGTCTACTTCCGCTTTTGCGGTTCCCGCGGTTGTGTTTATCAATAGGTATGTTTGGTGAAATTCTTATTTCTTAACTTTTTTTTTTCAAACATTGTATTTGAAGCATAACTGTAAATATGTTTTTATCTTCAAGGTTTGTGTTTTTGACATTCTTTACAGCGAAAGGAAAGAATAGGTGTTGAAGACTTATGCGTGTATAAAGACATGTTATATTCAAAGTTGATTTGAATGTATTAACGGCGTCAGCTTCAAGTTTTCTGAAGATTAGTAAAAGAATTATTTTCATTTTGTTATTAGTTGTTTGTATATTCTGTAGTATGTTCTTGAAAGTATAAACATGAAATTGTGTTTGAGATGTTTTCTTAAGATCTGTTTATAGGTAAACAGATGTTCCCACTAAAGTATAATAAGTCTTAATTCAAAATTATAATTACACGTTTTATAGATGCTGATATTTTTGTAAAATTTTTATTGGTACAAATTACATGTTAATTTTTTAGAGTTGTACTTTTTTAATAAATCTGCGTGTCGATTTATACGTGTAAATAATTTTTTTAGAGGTGTAATAAGTCTTCATCTATACCTTTAGTAAATAAATATGTGGATTTTTATTTGTACCAATCAATATGTACATATTCATTTTTGATAAATAAATATGTAACTAAAAAATAAAAAGTCTCTTTAAAATTTGAGTTTCAAGGTTTGAAAAACATCAATTTCCAAGTCGTTATATTACACGTACCTTTGAACTTAGAATTGGTTTCAATATGAAGTTTATTACAATGTAATTGTTACTAATGGTAGATGTAAATATTTTTTTGAGATATTATTATAAAACAACTAAAATAACTTACCATAAATTTACATTTTTTAAAATATATTAAAATAAAATATTATAACAGTTGTTATTAAAAAAGCTGTTTCGTATAACACTTGCCGAACAATTGCAGCTTCATGTGAAAAAAATACATGGATAGTTCACGCGGCCAGGGGCGGACCTAATGAAGAAGCAGGTGCCGCGTCCGTTGCGGCTCAACTTCACGCGCGTAGTAGAAAATTAGTGAAAAATTTGGATTTTTTTACGAAATTTGAAAAACGTTGCTACTAAAATGAAAAAAATGAAAAACGTTACTACTGAAAAACAGTTCTATATCCCTCACTGCACGCGGCATGTCATATTATGGTCCGATTTCAAACTCTAGCGAAACAATCTATATGTAACAAATTCGATGTATTTAGTCATCTCCATCAATTGAACGGATTCTCTATTTCTACCAGATGCAAGTCGACTATCTATTGGAGAAGCCCATCGAGTTCTCAGCCATATCATTTAACATTTTAACTGTATAAAGTTTCCTTAGAACTTATGCATGTCAATATGTCATGTCTAATTACCCTTCATGAAAAATAACCTCCATTGTTGTATCTAATAGCCTTCTCTGTGATGAAAACCAAGAAGCGATTTCAATATTAGCTTTGTTTTACTTTTCAATATATATAGAAGAATGTCATTATATAAAAAAGTTACAACCAAATGCATACTTGATGAAATGATCTATTTTGTTTGCCTTTTACGAGTCATATTGTTTCTTGATAACATCGGCACAAGACCTTCAATATGTTTTCCATCAATGGGCGTTCATGTTTTATTAGACAATTTAAAACAAGTTGAGCCAACATGTTGCTCCCTTTGGAGGATCATTATCATCCAGAAGAGGTGGGTCCATAACCATCCCAAATTTACCTCATCTTCTAGAAATGGAATAGCCCATTTTACTAAAATGGAATTCTTTTACCAAATTTTGCTTTCATGCCTATTAGGTCAAGTACCTTCATGAATGTTAGTCTTTCCTCCAAAACCAGTGAAAAGAATATGTCACTCTCTGGCGCGTAGTAAAGTGATCGTTCACTGTTAGCATGGACATGTAGTTGAGTTGCATGACAAGGAGTAGCAAAAATGTATTGAGTTGATATATTTTGAAAAACTATGATTTATATTTTGAGAAAAACCAGTTGTCATGATGTTCATGATGTTCCAATATTTACGTCTGCTTGGTAAAAACCACTCTGGTGCGGAATAATATGCATCCATGTCAAACGAGTATGAATCAAGAGCCAAATATGAGTTTTCCGTATCAAAATCCCAAAGTCGAGCATTATAGTCCTAGATAGTATATAAAAAGAATATAAAATTGATGTTACAAAAGTAAAATGCAAGCTTTTTATAGAGTGTCCTATTTACCGCATCCACCATTATACAAGTGGTCTTAAATTGGCTATACGCGGGATGTCCCTTCTTATGCAAGAAAGAAAGTCCCTGAGCTGCTCCTACTGCTATTTTCAACCGTGCAGCCCAAGAAAGCGAAGTCGTACCTAGCTCAAAAACATAGTCACAAATGTTGGAACATATTAACAAGTTTTGGTTCATTGTGAGGTTCATCAGCATGTACCATTATAATATTGTAATGCGTAGAAGTTTACAACTTAAAGATTTTCTTACCTCCAAAAAGAAGCTTATCTAAACTTGGATTTAGCTCATAAACACAATATAAATTTTGCTCATTCAAGTAATATCCTATAAGTTTGACAAGGTTGGGATGGTTGAATTCTTCAGATTTGAGATCCAGCTGCACATAAAAAAATCAGTATTAAATTTATATATTTGCACTAGTTTAGAAAGCAAAAACAAAAAACTGTTTTGAAAATCATTAGTTATGATTCATTTCTTAGATTGAAAAAAAATGTATATATTTCTAGTTACCTTAGGTGTTCCAATATCCCTCGCCATAACGTACATAGCCAAACCAACACCAGGTTCTGTCGGGTCATATGTCAACTCATCGACCCAACCTTCGTAATCAGTGAAATTATTTGTTGCCTTCACCAGTTCAGCATATGAGAAAGCTTTTATCCTTTGACTGTTGGATTTCAGTATATCCTGTGAAATGATTTTAGATTTGCTTCCATCTGCATGACCCGGCATCAAGTCAGCTTTTCCTGTGAAAAAATGTCTTACCTTGTCAAAGAATTTTCCATTATCTAAACCAGAACCAGCAATTTCTTTTTCTTCTGACAGAATAGACTCAAGTTTGACTACAACCTCCGCCATTGTAGGGCGTTGTTTTGGTTGAATATGTAAGCATTGGACTGCTATGCTTACAAATTCCTTCAAGCCTTTTTTTGAGACTTGTGTCGTCAGCTTACGGTTAATAATATCATTGAGTCTTCCTAGTTTGAAGTGGTCTTGAGCCCAAACTGCCAAACTACATGGCTCTTCATCAAGCGTTGGATCTACCGCTCTTTTCCCAGATAACACCTCCAAAAGGACAACCCCAAAGGCGTAAACATCAGATTTTCTTGTCAGTTTTCCGCTATAAAAGTAGAATGGATCCATATATCCAAATGTCCCTTTGACTAAAGTGCTCACATGAGTTCGTGTCTGATTTATTGGGCCTACTTTCGCCAATCCAAAGTCAGAAATTTTTGCAGCAAAATTAGAATCCAACAAAATATTGGAGGTCTTCACATCTCGGTGTATCACTCCATGTTGAGTTGACGTACCCGTGTGAAGGTAGTCTAACCCACGAGCAGCGCCTATACATATCTCAAATAGTTTCAACCAGGATAACTCTGTATCACCTTTGTGGAGATGATCTTCAAGCGTTCCATTGGGCATAAACTCATAAGCTAAGATCATCTCTTTTCCTTCACTACAATAACCAATCAACGGCACCAAATTACCATGCCGCATAGTGGAAAGGAGCTTCACTTCGGCCTCAAACTCATGCGCTCCTTGGTTAGATGTAGAATGCAACCGCTTAATAGCAACTTCATTTACTGATGACCCGAAGTTGCTGATAGATCTATAAACATTTCCGAATCCGCCACGGCCGATGACTAATGCCTCATCGAAGTTGTTGGTTGCCAATTCGATCTCTGCAAGTGTAAGACGTTGACATGTTTGGTTTGGTAGTATGAACGAGACATTGGCATGCTCGACGGGTTCTGTTAACATCATTGTTTGATCTGTACAGGCCTGGTAATCTGCAAGATGAATGAATGATTAATGATGATTCAGATTATCTAGCCAACATATGTTTTTGTTCAAGTCATGGTTGCAGGTTGCTAGTGGACAAGCGTTGATCTTTTGGTCTTCGCCTAATTTCCGTGTACAGCACTCCAAAGGAAAAGAATTCTGTCCACAAAATAAATTGAAGGAAACACTCATCATAGCTTTTTCTCCCAAAACTTTTTTTGACCAAGGAATGACGCGCTAATCACCGTGACACCGGGCGTTGTGACCAAGATCTACTACCCGACCGCCGCCAACCCCTTGACTCTCCCAGATGCACGGAAACCCAACCTCCACCCGCCCTAAGGCACGACAGTGGAATAATTGGTAAAACCTCACCTCCCATCCGAGTCGAACTGGCGTCACCCGTATTCTCTCTTCACCTAGACGCCACTCCATCACAAGGGTGGGGGCTGTTGGAAATTCCAAAATATAAAGATCGATCTTAAACATGCTAAGGTTTGGGAGCGAATCTAGAAGTGGATAATTATAGATAGTTTAAACGTCACAAGGTTTAAATTAGAGTGAATAGCTAAAATCGTCCCCGAGGTTTGCACAATTTTGCTAGATCAATCAAAAAAAGTTTTTTTTTTCTCAACTGAACCACTGAGGTTTCAAAACCACTGCCAAATCCATCTAGTTTCCTAACCTTGTTAAATCTAACATTTAATGAGGGGTATTGTTGTCATTTTACATATTTGTTTTATTTCTAATTTCTTTTTACTCTTAACGTAAAAAAAATTAAAACTTTTTTTGTTAGTACACGATGTCCCTAGTCTAGTGTAGATGATGTTTGGTATGGATTACGGGTTCTTGGGTATGTTTACAAGTCGTTTTGGGTTGTTTGGCATGTTCAGGCGATTAGAACTATCTTAGGGGCGAGTAGCTTTGATACTCGCCTGGGAAACAAGATGATTCAGGCGATTACAAGCCTAATTTCCCCTCCTAATCACTTGGAAGGTTTCTACTCGCCCCAAGGGCCCTGGACGAGTGGGACAGGTATAAAAGCCTCCAATCATTGCCCTAATCATCAAGTTATCATATCACACATTCCCAAGCACGGTGCCCTAGGTCTAAAGGTCTGAGATTGCCTGTAAACACATGAGCTCTGTTTTCATCAATCAATACGACCTTTCAACCTTATTCTGTGTGTGTTGATGCTTCTTGCCATAAAAATAAAATAGAAATGAACATATATTTCTACTACAATACAAACACAAGTCCATCACTATACTACATTAATTAATTCAGATTTATGACTAACTAATCATTTTCTTTTTTTCTTTTTTGTTAAGTTGATATTACATATACTTATAAAATACCAACTTCATGATTCTTCACTTAACTGCTGGTTTCTTGATGAAAATGACAAGCTTTTTTTCAACTTTGTTCTAATTCCGCTCTGAATACCAAAACTTTTTCTCGCAAACCAGAACATTTTCCTAATCATTACCATCTTCAACGTCTTTTACATGGCAATCCCATCTCAATCTAAGTTTATAGAAGCAAATTCATAAGCTTCTATACAATCCAAGTTGCACCCATTTAAAATCAAGATTAGATGGAATTTGCTTACTTTATGAAGTGTGGGCCGTACTTTGGATGTGTAGTTAAACATAAGAAAAAAGTTTAGAAATATCATAACTTGTTGGCTGGAAGCAGAACTTATATGAACTAAGAAAATTTATAGGAATTTCTATAAGATAGATTCTCCTTATAACATTTTAGTGTGTACTAAGTTTTTTATAATTCATGAAAAACTTACAAATATACTTACATGGTGTAAGAGATCAAAATCCATGATTACAACAAAACTTCCTCAAGCATGCTTCAGACCAAGAATATAAGCAGTCCCTGTTCAAAGAAAATTTGGCTTCATTTATTAATATATCTTAAAAATTCAAAGAGAGGACCAAAGACGTACCTAATCCAAGCTTCCGTGGTGTAGCCCTTAGTTGTTGCACTGAAAAAATAATGATATGAATGAACTCTAGACATGTAGGAGACAACAGTTATGCGCTATGAGATACAAACATAACTATTTCCATATATAAAATTCTATTATATTAAGTTCAAAATTTCATATATATACTTATAATTTCATAATATCATATTTATCCTTCCACAACAACACTAAATGTATCTAATAGGAAGAAAAAAGTTACACAGAAAAATACAATAACTGCTTTTTGTTGTGCTAATCGATTGTCCAATTAACAGTCTAATTAACAGGTTACACAATATTCAAACTACTAAAACAATAAAAAATCTAAATGTAAGAGATCCCGTATAATAGATAAGATAAAATGGCTAATTTCGTATGAACAGAGATTCAAATGTACCTTGAGCGCCATGAGAGAAAAACAATTAGATATGAGGGTTATACTTATAGGAGGCCAGATGGAGATTTGTAAGGCTAATGCGAGTTGCATTCAATGGAGATGATTAATGCGTGAAATTTAATTCGACCAACATGGGGACTGATTGGCATGTCAAGAGAAGGTTTTTGGTCGATTAGATGATTGGAAGAAGATAAATAATCACTGGATGAATGAATATGATTAATAATGAATAATGGTTTACAATTATTATACTATTGAAGATGGGTATTGATGAACATAATGAGGAATTTGTGAAGTGAATGGTACGGTCAAAAGAAGATGAATAATCACTGGATGAATGAATATAATTAATGATGAATAATGACTTACAATTATTGATGGCTTACAATTATTATACCATTGAAGATCGGTATTGATGAACATAATGAGAAATATGTGAAGTAAATGGTACGGTTTAAATACTATAATGGCTTGGGTTAATGTTCTTGGGCTGCATTAGTAGGTTATACAATTGTCATCCAAGCTTGTACAACAAGGACATAAAGGAAGAAATTGGGTAAAAATTAGGAAATTACACTATGGCTCTTGTTATACCATCTTAAACTTAATGTAAAATTACCTATCTATCCATCGAGTTTCTTTAATAAGGTATATAGATATAGATAAATAGAGATGCAGGATCATTGTATTATTTGTGGTTTTGATTAGTAAGGAAAAGACTTTGTGTCTACAATCTTTCTTGTTCTTGTTTTTTCTTGTGTACGAGTTCTTTGTGAACGTGATCGATCCAATTGGCTCAAACACTAACTACCAGCCATCTATTTAACTGCTCAACTCTATACATATATTCACTAATGGAATTAAGAACTGAGTATTTATTTATCAATCCATCCTAAACATTTCTACTTTTATGAGTCAAATGTATTGTTTTTCTGATAGTTCCGCTTTTGTGACTTGTGAGTCAAAATTAGTGGTTTTTATAAAATAAAAAAAAAACTTATCATATAAAACAACTACAACCAAATACAGACTTTAAAAAACAAAAAGTAATAATACATTTTGTTTGTTGCATTGGAGTCAAAAGTGTTCTACATAACATTTGTTCAAGACCTGCAAGATTTGTTCCATTGATGGGAGTTTATCTTGTGTTGGTTGCAGACAGTTTGAAACAAGTTCAACGAATACGATTGCTCCCTTTGGAGGATTATTATTATTCTGGTCTGTTCCGGTCGAACACTTTCATTCCTGTTAGTATTTCCAACAGCACCACTCCAAAGGAATATATCTCACTCTTTACTGCGAAACCTACAAAAGTGGATATTCATTGGTCAGCCACTGACATGCACAACTAGCTCAGTCCTTTAAGCATGGGTGCACAACTGGGTTGATTAATAAGGAGTTGAGCAACCTATGCTCATAAACTTTGAGAACATAACCAAAGCATAGCATAGCATAGTGTGCTCGCATTCACTTGCTCTGTAGCTACCCTCAAATTTCACATCTGCTTGATAACGAAACCACTCAGGCGCGGAAAAATGTGCATCTCTTTTGAAGGAGTATGAACTAATAGCCACAGAGTTATTAACCTCAAAATCCCAAACTCGAGCATTACAATCCTGGGAGGTTTATAAAAAGAATGTAAAACTAACGTTACTTAAATATTAATGCAAATTGCAAACATGTCAAAGTTTAATTTACCGTGTCCACCAATATACAAACGGTCTTAAATTGAATATACGCTGGATATCCCTTCTTATGCAAGAAAGATAGGCCTTGAGCTGCTCCTTCAGCTATTTTCAGTCATGCAACCCAAGAAAGCGAAGTTGTACCTTTCTCTGTTTATACAGGGCGTTTACTTTATGTCATCGACTCAAAGAACTGAAATGGCATATAGAACATGTTTTCTTACCTCCATAAAGAAGTTGATCTAAACTCGTGCCTGGAATAATTAGCTCGTAAACACAAGACAAATAACACTCACTAAAGCAAAAAATCTAAGAGTTTGACAAGGTTGGGATGATTAAATTTCTCAGTTTTGAGATTCAACTGCACATAAAATGTTCAGTAAGTTTATAAGGCTAGTCGTGGTGGTCCGTGTTGGCCACCCCTTGATGGCGTGGTGATCGTGAAACACCGCCCCCCATGAAATTATCACGGCCGCGAAGCAAATTTCCGCGATGGCCATCACGATTGTGATACAATTTATCACATGAAAAAGTTGGTGGCTGGTTGTCCAAAGAAAAAAGCAGCCAATGAAAGGCTGGTGGTTGGTGGTCCCTGCCAAAGTCAAAGAAGAAAAGACAAAGGTGGTGGTCCCCATTTTCTTTGTTTTATTATTAAAAAATAGTAATGGGTGTGACGAAATGAGGTGTCACAATGTGATTGGGTGTGATGGTTTTAGTGATAATTGTGAACACCGCCACATAGGTTTAGTGATGAAATGTGATAAAATGAGGTGGCACAAGGTGATTAAGTGTGATAGTGTGATGAATGTGATGATTTTCTTACCACCCCTTGTGGCCTAAGAGTGCACTAAACAAAAAGGCAGAACTAAAAAAAATATGAAAGTCATGCATTATGCTAACTAAAATAAGTCCCACATGATCACTTATTAGATTGAAAAACGGTGTCTTATTTCAAGTTACCTTCGATGTTCCAATATTCCTCGCCTTAACGTACATGGCCAAACCAACACTAGATTCTATCAGGGCATATGTCAATTCATCCACCCTACTTTTGTAAATGGTTTCTGGTTCAGCAGATGTGAAAGTCCTTACACTTCGCTTGTTAGCTTTATGAATATACGGGTCACTGATATCAAATTTGCTCTTCTCTGCGGGAGATGGCATCCAGTCAGCTTTGTTTTCCTCTGCAGGAGCCGGCATCAAGTCAGCTAACTTGTCTCCGTCTGCAGGAACGATCAAGACAGCTTTGTTTTCGTCTAAGGAGGCTGCTGGCATCAAGTGAGTTTTGTTAGATGTTTATAATCTTGATTCATTATTATTATTATTATCGGACATGTGTTAAGTTAATTGTGTACATATGTTAGGATTTATTATGTTTTATTTCCTAAGTCTAGAAACCCTTATGTGAACCGGTATGTCACATACATTAGTGAAGGGTTATGTTGGTTTATTCTAGGGTCACACCGGTTTGTGTTTGCACCGGTTAGTCATGTATATATAGGGTCAACATTGTATTTTTTTTTGGTGTGTTGAAAGATAAAGTTTATCTAAACTTCTTTCATTATAACTTCCCTCCATATTTTCCCTCCTTCTTCTAACACACACACATACGATCGCATTCCCTCAAACAAACCCAATTTCATTCCAGTTTATAAGATTTCAAACATGGCATCAGAGCCAACGATCAAGACCTGTGGTATATTCGATGTACAAGAAAACGAAGCAGTGAAGATGGGGACAGATGGCGGTTATGGGAAAGGACCGCTAATCCCTAGTCTTATTTATGATCATGAAGATCATCGTTGGAAGGCCAAGAGGGCGAACCAAGAAAGCATAGGAGACTCTCTCAATATGCAATTATCTTCGTTTAACATCGGATCAAGTAGTAGTGTGTCCGTGAGGGATACCGAATCAAGAAAAAGAAGCGCACGAAGGGACACTAATCGGCAATCCAGAAATGAGAAAGAAGTGGCCGAATACCCCTCTACCATGTGTTGTAGTAAGTGCAAAGAACCCTTTCATTATAGGCGTAATTGTCCTAAGAAAATTGGTAAAACCGAATTTATGATTAAGGGTAGTGATGAAAAGGGTTGGGATGATTTGTGGTTTGTTAGTTTGACTCGCCAAGAACACGGTTGTGGCAACAAGAGTTTGTTTATTGTCTTGAACAACTCTTTTGGTGTAGAAGGTTGCCCAAAAGGTTATAGAAGTGAATATTTCCGTGGAAAGGGATGTGTGGCGATTAATAGTTGTGGTAGAGAACATAAGATTCAAAATGTTTTCTATATACCCACACTTAGAAAGAATATATTGAGTGTTGAGAAATTGACACAAGAGGGATTTGAAGTAGAATTTGAAGGCGATGTTTGTTACATCAAGAAGCCTATTATTCAAAAGGTTAGAAGAATTATACTTTGTCGCATATGTGAATCGGATGACCATTTCACATTTAAGTGTCCCGCATTTGATCAAAGTGTTGAGAAAGAAAAAGAAAGAAGCCGTGGACATCAAGAACCACTCGGCCGAACCCAAACAGAAATTTCATCGGGTTCAAGAAACAAAGGGAAGCGGGTTAGATTTGAAGGCGACAAGTCGGAGGGCTTAACGAACGAAGACAAAGAAAGGGCGTCCATCTTTAAGAATTTTGACGACTATTCCATCAACAAAGATCAATATGAAGGTGTCATGGAAAGAGGTCCAATTATGTATCCAACCGAAGGATCCGAATTGCAAGATTGCATTGTATTTATGGATATGATTCACATCACTAGCACGGTTGAGAGATACAAGAGAAGGTTTGAATTGGAGTTTGAAAGGACCGTAAATTGGTTCCTAAGGGATTTCTTACAAATAAGAATCAAGGCACCTATCCCACCAAGAGACGAAATGGGTTACCCTATAAGTTTGTTGGAACTATACAAGACGGTTCAAGTTTTTGGTGGTTATGAGAAGGTAACAAGTGATGGTAATTGGACGGTGGTCGCTATGTCTATGGGTTATGGAAGAGGTTTGCCAAGCCTAGTGTCAAAAGAAGATATCACAAGGAACTTGAGGCAAACATATGTTCGTTATTTGGAGATGCTAGAATGGTACCATCTCAAGTACAAGGGAAGAGAGTTGGTTGTGGAAATCAATGAAGAAATGATGGAGGATTACAAAGAGAAGGAAGCCGCATGGGATGACTCGGCATTGCCCCCAAAGAAGCGCTCAAGATCCTCATCAAGTGAAGAATGAAGACAAGTTGAAGAATCAAGATTAGGGGGAGATTGTTAGATGTTTATAATCTTGATTCATTATTATTATTATTATCGGACATGTGTTAAGTTAATTGTGTACATATGTTAGGATTTATTATGTTTTATTTCCTAAGTCTAGAAACCCTTATGTGAACCGGTATGTCACATACATTAGTGAAGGGTTATGTTGGTTTATTCTAGGGTCACACCGGTTTGTGTTTGCACGGTTAGTCATGTATATATAGGGTCAACATTGTATTTTATTTGGTGTGTTGAAAGATAAAGTTTATCTAAACTTCTTTCATTATAACTTCCCTCCATATTTTCCCTCCTTCTTCTAACACACACACATACGATCGCATTCCCTCAAACAAACCCAATTTCATTCCAGTTTATAAGATTTCAAACAAGTTTTGCCTTTGAAAAAGTATCTCACCTTGTTAATGAACCTTCCATCATCAGCACCAGAAACAGCGCTTTCTCGTTCTAGTGACAAAACAGACTCCAGCTTGGCCACAACCTCCGCCATTGTAGGGCGTTGTTTTGGTTGATTATGTAAGCACTGGGCTGCTATACTTGTAAATTCCCTCAAGGCTTTTTTTGTGATTTGTCCAACCAGTTTTTGGTTAATAATTTCATTGAGTCTTTTTGCTTTGAAGTGGTCTTGAGCCCAAACTGCTAAACTACATTGATATTCATCTAGTGTTGTATCCACCGCTTGCTTCCCTGATAACACCTCAAAGAGGACAACCCCAAAGGCGTAAACATCAGATTTTCTTGTCAATAGCAACTTCGTTTATTGATGACCCGTTTAGTTATCGAGCCCGAGCTTGAGCTTCATATACAAAGCTCGTATAGGCTCGCGAGCCTAAACGAGCCCAAACAAACTTCCTATTATTTTTTCTCTGTATTCTAATTTTTTTAATTGAACAGATTTAATTTTAACTAATAACGATGGTGAGCCAAGCTCGATCCGAGCTTTGTGTCATTTAAGCTATCAAAGCGAGTTCGGGCCAAGATTCATTTTAAATTGTTCTCAAATTATCTCAAGCCGAACCTCGTAAATGTTGAATCAATGCATTATGTACATCTCTCACTAGTCACTACAACACAAATGAGTACCACTCATTGACGGGCGAGATTAGTTGCTAATTTAAGGATACAATTTTGAATAAGATTTACTGGCAAACTTTTCGGTCTTTTTTAGGCTGGAATTGTGGAAAAAAGCCCCATGTTGCTAAAAAGCGCCACGTAGGCTATTTTGTTTCTTTTTGGAGTCAAAACTGTTCTGTATAACACTCGTCCAAGACCTGCAAGTTTTTTTCCCATAGACGGGCGTTTATCTTGTGTTGGCTACAGACAGCTTGAAACAAGTTGAGCCAACATGAATGCCCCCTTTGGAGGATTATTATTTTCCTGAAGCTTTGGGTCTAAAATCATCCCCAAATTTTCCTCATGTGGTAGCAATGGAGTAGCCCATTTCACCAATTGTTGCTTTCCATCTGGTCTGTTCCAATCAACCAAAGTGGTCTTTCATTGTTCAGGCATTATCGCGTGCACACTTAGCTCAGCTCTTTTAGCATGGAGGCATAATGGAGTAGATAGATATGAAAATGAGTAACCTTTGATGATAAATTTTGAGAGTACATATATAAAAGCAGAACATACCATCTTTGCAATGATGTCCAATGCCATGTACACCATCGAACATTACATCTGCCTGGTAACGAAACCACTCAGGCGCGGCATAATGTGCATCCATCTCGAATGAGTATGAATCAAGAGCCACAA
Organism: Ambrosia x helenae; assembly: GCA_030844895.1. NCBI lineage: Eukaryota > Viridiplantae > Streptophyta > Magnoliopsida > Asterales > Asteraceae > Ambrosia > Ambrosia x helenae. The sequence goes on from JAUTDX010000652.1 coordinate 18,914, forward strand.
ATGAGTTGTCCACTTCAAAATCCCAAAGACGAGCATTATAATCCTGGGAGGTTTATAAAAAGAATGTAAAATTAATATTACTTTAATATTAATGCCAATTCCAAGCATGTCAAAGTTTAATTTAACGTGTCCACCAATATGCAAGCAGTCTTAAATTGACTATACGCTGGATGTCCCTTCTTATGCAATAAAGATAGGCCTTGAGCTTCTCCTAATGCTATTTTCAACCGTGCAACCCAAGAAAGTGAAGTTTTACCTGCCTCTGCGTATAGAAGCATAGACTTTATGCCTCAACGCCAGCCGATTTGTGCAAAAGTAGGATAGAATGACTCAAAAGCAAAGTAAAATATGTTGGAACATATTAACAAGTTTTAGTGGGATGTGAGGTTCACCAACAAGTATCCAAATTGTGCTATTATAATGCGTAAAAAACAAGATTACAATGAGTAGATTTTCTTACCTCTAAAAAGAAGTTTATCTAAACTCGGAGTTAGCTTATAAACACCAGACAGTTGTTGCCATTGCTCATTAAGGTGATATCCTATGAGTTTGGCAAGGTTGGGATGATTGAATTCTTCAGATTTGAGATCCAGCTGCACATAACATATTCACTATATGTTAATGAGGCTCTGAACCATTCAGCATTCAGCGCGTTTGTTTCAGCTTCTGAATGGAATGGTTAAGGCTGAACCATTAAGATTTGAGATGTTGCTGAACCATTAAGCACTGAACTAGGCTGAACCTTAATGAGACTCTCCTACCAATGTGGGACAAGAAAACTAACCATTAAGAGTTGCAACTTAATGATTCAGCACTTAAGTACATAGCCAAACCAACACCAGGTTTGGTCGGAGCATATGTCAATTCATCGACCCATGAGCCAACATCAATCCGATTTGCTTCCCTCTCCATGAGCCAGCATCAATCCAGCTTTATAATGGTCTAGCAATTCAGCATATGTGAAAGTCCCTAAAATTCTATTATTAGATTTCTGAATATACTGAGCACTGATTTCTGATTTGCTTCCCTCTCCATGAGCCAGCATCAATCCAGCTTTGCCTGTAAAAAATTGTCTTACCTTGTTAATGAATCTTCCATCATCAACACCGGAACTAGCACTTTCTAGTTCTCGTGACAGAATAGACTCGAGCTTAACCACAACCTCTGCCATTGTAGGGCGTTGTTTAGGTTGATAATGTAAGCAATGGATTGCTATCCCTGCAAATTCCTTCAAGCATTTTTTTTGAGGTTTGTCCCATCAAGCTGTGGTTAATAATATCATCTAGTCTTTTTGCTTTAAAGCGGTCTTGGGCCCAAACTGCCAAACTGCATGGCTCTTCATTAAGCGTTGGATCTACCGCTCTTTTCCCAGATAACACCTCCAAAAGGACAACCCCAAAGGCGTAAACATCAGATTTTCTTGTCAGTTTTCCGCTATAAAAGTAGAATGGATCCATATATCCAAATGTCCCTTTGACTAAAGTGCTCACATGAGTTCGTGTCTGATTTATTGGGCCTACTTTCGCCAATCCAAAGTCAGAAATTTTTGCAGCAAAATTAGAATCCAACAAAATATTGGAGGTCTTCACATCTCGGTGTATCACTCCCTGTTGAGTTGACGTACCCGTGTGAAGGTAGTCTAACCCACGAGCAGCGCCTATACATATCTTTAGTCGTTGTAACCACGATAACTCTATATCACCTTTGTGGAGATGATCTTCAAGCGTTCCGTTGGGCATAAACTCATAAGCTAAGATCATCTCCTTTCCTTCACTACAATAACCAATTAGCGACACCAAATTACCATGCCGCAGAGTGGAAAGCACCTTCACTTCAGCCTCAAACTCTTGCGCTCCTTGGTTAGATGTAGAATGCAGCCTCTTAATAGCAACTTCATTTACTGATGATCCAAAGTTGCTGATAGATTTATAAACCTGGCCGAATCCTCCACTGCCAATGACTAATGCCTCATCAAAGTTGTTGGTTGCCAATTCAATCTCTGCAAGTGTAAGACGTTGACATGTTTGGTTTGGCAGTATGAACGAGACCTTGTAATGCTTGACGGCTCCTGTTAACATCATTCTTCGATCTGTACAGGCCTGATAATCTGCAAGTATAAAAATCTTAGCGGAAGCGATTTCGTATTGGGATTGGTTTGTTGGTTTGGCCTTGCGGCCGGAGGCGGCTCGGTAACTAAACAACGACTCTCAAACCGGCAAGTAGATTAGTTGTTTAGTTGGTATAGAGATGGAACAAATGTTTTTCTTATTGAGATATTTTGTTTTGGTACATCAAATGAGGAGATAACCTCCTTTATAAATACATAAATGAAAACATTAAAATTAGTAATAAGCTAATCTTGGGGCACAAGTCTTGGAAGGCTAAGCATGGGTCATAATGGGAGGAGCTAGTCTTGGGCATAATGCAAGGAGTGAATTATGGAGAGGAAAACATGGAGAATAAATTATCTCCAATACTCCCCCTCAAGTTGGAGCGTGAAGGTTACGAACGCCCAACTTGCCAAGTAATATTTCTTCATTTTCGAACACTCCCCCTCAAGTTGGAGTGTTTGTTTTTTCTTGCGGGCTCATAGATTTGGACTCGACTTTTTTTCTTGCGAGCTTAAAAGAGCCCGACTTTTCGTTTTGCGAGCTCAAATATTTGAACCCGGCTTTTCTTCTTGTGGGTTAAAGGCCCGACTTTTCTTCTTGCGGGTTAAAGACCCGACTTTTCTTTTCTTTGCGAGCTTGAAGAGCCCAACTTTTCTTCTTCTTGCGGGTTCAAGATTTGAACCCGACTTTTCTTTCTTTTGCGAGTTCAAAGAACTCGACTTTTCCTTTTGTGAGTTTAAAACCCGACTTTTCTTTTGCGAGTTCAAGAGAACCGACTTTTCTTCTCGCGAGCTCAAGGAGCCCGACTTTTCTTCTCGCGAGTTTTAAGAAAACCCGACTTTTTCTTGCGAGGTCAAATATTTGAACCCGACTTTTCTTTTCTCGCGGGGCTCAAAGATTTGAACCCGACTTTTCTTTTTAGAATTGTTGGTCTTCATTCTTCTTCTTCCATTCGCCCATCATTGCCTCCTTTTTTTTGTACTTTTTTTTATCACCTCTTTTTTAAAATTAAAAAAAGTTAAACAAAATTCCTTTTTTTTTAACCCAAGACTTACCCTTTTCTTTCTTTTCTTTTTTTTTTTAACACCCACCAAATCCAACCGTCAATTCATCCACTGTTTAAGCTTTGAACTTCCAAAGACAATTTCCTACACATGCACTTGTTCTTTTGTCTCCTTCCCTTTTTCTACTTCACTTGTTCACAAGTCACTTCTTGCCTGCCATCTTTTCTTTATCTTTTTTTTTTTTTTACACCACTAAAACATCCCAAAAAAACAATGTTTATACCCAAACTTTTCATTACAACAGCGCACGTACCCCCACTTAGAAAGTTTTGTCTCATTCCTTTTTCTTTCATCAGCAACATACTCAGGGTTTTGTTCTTCTTTTCTTGTTTCTTCTCTTGGTAGATCTGAAAAACGAGGGGTGTTGTTAATCTGTTATGGGGTTTTGTTCCCCCTTCGTACACAATGATACTGAACAGGGGTTTGTGCCCAATCTTCGATCATCTCCCCGTTTGACAAAAGGAAGCCACCGTTGTACAGTGGCGGAGACAATTGGTAGGTAAAAGGTTGCAGTGTGGCTGCTGCTTGGGTCTCTTGTGGTGAGAGCAGATGCGGCGGCTGAACATGGTTTGATAAAACCCTAATCGGTTGGGTAGGATGGTGGTGCAGGGTAGGAACAGGGTTAGTTTGATTTTGCGGTTGGGTTTTTTTTTTTTTTTTTGAGCAGGATAGTAACCCGCTCTGATACCATATAAAAATCTTAGCGGAAGCGATTTCGTATTGGGATTGGTTTGTTGGTTTGGCCTTGCGGCCGGAGGCGGCTCGGTAACTAAACAACGACTCTCAAACCGGCAAGTAGATTAGTTGTTTAGTTGGTATAGAGATGGAACAAATGTTTTTCTTATTGAGATATTTTGTTTTGGTACATCAAATGAGGAGATAACCTCCTTTATAAATACATAAATGAAAACATTAAAATTAGTAATAAGCTAATCTTGGGGCACAAGTCTTGGAAGGCTAAGCATGGGTCATAATGGGAGGAGCTAGTCTTGGGCATAATGCAAGGAGTGAATTATGGAGAAGAAAACATGGAGAATAAATTATCTCCAATAGCAAGATGATTGATGATAATTCAAAGTTTCTAGCCAACGGATTTTTTTGTTCAAGTCTTGGTTGCTAGTTGACAAGTGTTGATCTTATGGTCTTCGCCTAATTTCCGTGTACAGCATTCCCAAAGAAAAGAGTTAGGTCCACAAAATAAATTAAATCCAACTAAATCCAACAGTGTGACGGACCAATTGAGGTCTAGATTTTTTTTTTTTAATTAGTAGTAGGCAGGACACAAAATTAAGACAAAAGCTAATAATTGGTCAAATGAGATAAAATATTGTGTGACGGACCACATGGATTTATACAATATTATTTATATAATTGTCTCTTTTCCTCTTTTTTGTTTAGTTACAAAGACTTCATACGCTCGACATTAGATGAAAATTTATTTGGGGGGGGGGGGGGGGGGTTTCTTTTTTTCCCCAACTTCGAGAGTGTCTGGGATTGAGTTTTAAAACAACTTATTGACTTATTCTAGTGATCTCCTTCGATAGTGATACTTTGAGTAGGACATGGTCTCCTACTTGAAATTCTAGTGGTCTCCTTCGATTGTCTGCGTAGCTCTTTTGACGACTTCTTGCTTCTTCCAACTTCTTTTTTATTTGAATGATGTTATCGGTGGTTTCTTGGATAATTTCTGGGCCCGTTAGTTGGTTTTCTCCTATTTCGTTCCAGCATATCGGAGAACTACACTTTCTACCGTATAAGGCTTCAAAGGGGCCAGCTTGAATGGAAGCATGGTAACTATTATTGTAATAGAATTCTATTAATAGTAGATGAGTGTCCCAACTCCCACTAAACTCCAGGACACAAGCTCTTAGCATATCCTCTAGCGTATGTATAGTTCTTTCACTTTGACCGTCTGTTTGAGGGATCATGCGGTGCTCAGATTAACTCGAGATCCTAAGGCATTTTGGAATCCTTCCCAAAATCTAGAGGTGAACCGACTATTACGATCTGGGATAATAGAAAGGGGTATTCCATGCCTAGATACTATTTCTTGTAAATAGATTCTTGCCAATTTTTCTAGTTTAAACTTTCTTGGATTGGCAGAAAATGAGTAGATTTGGTCAGTCTGTCTACTATAACCAAATAGTATCGTGACCTCTTTGTGTTTTTGGTAACTTAGTTACAGAGTCCATGGTGATTTGATCCCATTTCCATACTGGGATTTCTGTTTGTATTAACAACCCACTAGGTTTTTGGTGTTCGGCTTTCACTTTTGAGCAGATTATGCATTTGGCCACAAACTCCGAGACATTTCTTTTCAAGCCAGGCCGCCAAAAATTCTTTCCAAGATCCTTGTACATTTTGTGGCTTCCTGGGTGGATGGAATATTTTGAATTATGCATTTCTTTTAAGACAATTTCTCTCTGATCTCCGTACCGTGGTATCCATATTTTCTGGTTATGTCTTAATATTCCATCCATTCCTTCAATCAATCTTCCTTCCTCTCTATTAAGAAGTTATGCTTCTATAAAGGAGGGTCTAAGGCTTTTCTTTGATAGTTTTGAAGATGGTTTAAAAATTCATTGACTATAACCATTTTACAGGGCCTAGTTTCTACAGGTTTGTCCTTTCGACTTAAAGCATCTGCTACTATATTGGCCTTTCCTGGTGAAGCAAAAGAGGCTAACATGGTTCAGCACTTGCAAAAGGTTTGAACCTAAGCCTCACTCCAGTTATTCAACCCCTATCTTGAGTCGTGCCTCCTAACATATTTTATCTCTTCATTTGCAACAGGCAAAAAGTTTGATAACAGAGTTCGAAAAATGTGAGGTAAAGCACGTGCCAGGATCTAAAAATAAACAGGTTGACACATTAAGTAAGCTCGCTGCTAACGCACTGGATCATATATCACAGGAGGTGAAGCTAGAAATACTAAACGCACCGTCCACAGCTAAAGCTGAAGCGTGCATGACAAACGGAACTCCAGATTCTGGGATAACTCCAATTCTGAGCTACATCATAAACGATGAACTGCCTACAGACAAATCACAGGCACGAAAGATCAAGGTCAAATCTCTTCAGTACCAAGTGATTGATGGCATACTTTATCGGAAAACTTTTCTCGGTACCTTACTTCGGTTTTTAGACCCAGTACAAGCCAAATATGTAATTGAAGAGATCCATTTGAGAATCTGTGGGATACACGTCGGACCACAAATGGTAGTAACAAAAGACATGAACTCCGGGTATTTCTGGCCCGGGATGCATCAAGATGCAGTTGAAGAATTGCAAAAGTGTGACAATTGCCAAAGACATGCACCAATGAGCCTCCGAGCAAAAAACAAGTAAGTTCCGGTATCCGCAGCATGGCCCTTTCAGAAGTGGGGAATAGATATTGTTGGTCCGTTTCCCAAATCTTCTGGACAAGTAAAGTGTCACACCCCACCAAAGCGGAGACACGGGAATGCGACCTCGAAAGGTTTTCAAGCACAAGGTTCAAGCAACACAAAGATTTATTAAAATAGTACCATCATAGGATGGATATTGTCATAAATTATTCAAACCAACATAACATTGTCTGGAAAATAAGATAGTATCTGAAATTCATGAAACTGAAACTAAAATATTACGTGACTGACAAAACCCATTCCAAAGAGGTACCACCCAGTGCATGCTCGAACCCCTCTCTCAAATCTCTGTTGCTCGTCATTAGCTACCTGAAAAACATACACAAAATATTTGTCAACAATAATGTCAGTGAGTTCACAGGTTTGAATATACTAAGTAAAATGCTAGTGTAATTCGTGTATGACCAATCATAAGCTAGCGAAGCAAATGATCACTGTGCAAACCATGAGTCTCATAACCAAACCTCTTGAGTGTTGTGTATCGCGCATTGTGCACTAAAGACGATGTATGTATAGTAGAATACTAACACTCTTTTGTATGAAACCGGTTAGAGCGACTAACCAAGATTGGGGGTGTCAACCCAATAGATCTATTAAAGTGTTCCATGGCTTTTGATAGCTAAGGGTTATAGTAAACGTAATACGAGGACTAATGAGCTCATGAACCAAATGTCTCATGTTCCACATGGCAGTCACTTGCTCTGTAGCTACCCTCAAATTTCACATCTGCTTGAAAACTAAACCACTCAGGTGCGGCATAATGTGCATCTCTTTTGAAGGAGTATGAACTAATAGCCACAGAGTTATTAACCTCAAAATCCTAAAGTCGAGCATTACAATCCTGGGAGGTTTATAAAAAGAATGTAAAACTAATGTTACTTAAATATTAATGCAAATTGCAAACATGTCAAAGTTTAATTTACCGTGTCCACCAATATACAAGCGGTCTTAAATTGAATATACGCTGGATATCCCTTCTTATGCAAGAAAGAAAGGCCTTGAGCTGCTCCTTCAGTTATTTTCAATCGGGCAACCCAAGAAAGCGAAGCTGTACCTTTCTCTATTTATACGGGGCGTTTACTTTATGTCATCGACTCAAAGAACTGAAATGGCATATAGAACAAGATTTTCTTACCTCCAAAAAGAAGTTGATCTAAACTCGTGCCTGGAATAATTAGCTCGTAAACACAAGACAAATATGTTGGAAGATTTACTAAAGATATATGATAATTCGCAACACAAACTGATAATGAATGATTGTATTTATTGATTGAATGATTACAATGAATGTTTCGGTTGTTTTGGTTTGGATACAAAACTTAATAACCGTAACAAAGAGATATACGATACATATCTATACTAGTATTCCTAAATGTTAACCGACACAACTGTTATGAATCGCCGTGTCTAATGCTTGAACCGGTTTGTCTTGATGAATCTTTGACCGATGCGTCTTTGTAGTTGAACCGGCAATGATATGTTGAACCGGTGTGATAATAATAATAAAATCTAGCTTATATTATAATTACGTCCAATACCCTCCCTTAAGCTAGATTGGTAGTACATTCAACATATCTCGTAATCTTGTGAAGTCCTTAGGTTGTAGTGCTTTGGTGAAAATATCGGCTGCTTGATCCTTGGTGCTACAATACTTTATTTCCACATCTTCAGTCTTGATTATATATTTTATGAAGTGATACTTTATCCTTATATGTTTGCTTTTCCATGATACACTGGATCTTTTGGAAGATTGATTGTAGATTTGTTGTCACAGTATAAGGTGATTGCTTTATTTGTGTCAAACTCTAGCTCCTTTAAGATTCCTTTAAGCCATAGAGCCTGACATGCAGTAAGAGATAGTGCAATATACTCTGCCTCTGTTGATGATAATGCTACTACTTTCTGTTTCTTGGATTTCCATGAGATTGCTCCTGATCCTATGTTAAATATATACCCTGATGTGCTTTTACTATCATCTAGACTTCCTGCATAGTCACTATCACTGTAACCTTTTAATTCAAAGTTATTTCTTGTATATACTATTCCATATTTGGTAGTGCCTTTTATGTATCTCAGTATGTGTTTCCCTGCTTCCCAATGAGATTTCTTGGGTTGATCCATGAATCTGCTGATTTGCTGACTGCGAACATTATATCTGGTCTTGTGTTTGTCAAATACATGAGACTCCCAACTAAACTACGGTATAAGCTTGGATCAACATTTTCTTCATTGTCATTCTTAATCAACTTTAACCCATATTCCATTGGAGTTGAAGCCTTGTTATTATTTTCCATTCGAAATCTCTCAAGTATGTTCTTTGCATATTTAGTTTGGGAAATTCTTATTGTTTCTCGATCATAGGTTACTTCCATTCCTAAGAAATAATGTAGTTTTCCCATGTCTGTCATCTCAAATTCATTTTTCATAGACTCCTTGAAAGATGTAATTTCTTCTATGTTGTCACTGGCTATGATTAAGTCATCTACATATAAGCATACTACTAGTCTGGAGGAATTTGTTTTCTTTAGAAATAAGGTATGTTCAAACGTGCATCTTTTGAAGTTATGTTGCTCAAAATACTGGCTGATTCGACTATACCAAGCTCGTGGCGCTTGCTTTAAACCATACAATGCTTTTTTTTTTAAAAAAAGGCATACCTTTTTTTCACTTCCTTTCTCTATAAATCCCAGGGGTTGTTCTATGTATACCTTTTCTTTCAGTTCTCCGTTCAAGAATGCCGTTTTCACATCCATTTGATGTAAGTACCAATTATTTTGAGCTGCTAAGGCAAGTACTAGTCTCACAGTCTCGAACCTAATTACTGGTGCAAAAACTTCTTGATAATCTATCCCATATTTCTGTTTATAGCCTTTCACTACCAAACGAGCTTTATACTTATCTACATTCCCATGTTCATCGTATTTGGTCTTGTATATCCACTTTACTCCTATAGGTTTTTGATCTTTTGGTAAATCAACCAACTCCCAGGTTTCATTCTTTTGTATGGATTCTATTTCCTTTTTCATTGCTTCCCTCCATTTTCCATCCTTTTTTGCTTCATCATAGTCGATAGGGTCTGAATCTGTATAGAATGCAAAGTTTGCAGCTTCCTGATGTCTTTGGTATAAGTCTCGTATTTCTGGGCTGCTCATTGGTTGAGTTCTACTAAGAATATTATCTAATGTTCGAATCTTTAGTGGTGGACTTTGACTTGAGGATGTAGCATCCAAGTTTTCATCTTCGATTTGTGTTTCCTGCTCTTCTTGCCTTTCTATTTCTGAAGTATTGTGTACAGGTGAATGTTCTTCATTTCTTGGTGTCTGGTCTTCTATATTATTTTCATTACTTTCTGTATTTCCATCGACTTCTAGAGTTGTATCATTTTCTTCTTCCTTCTCTTCCCAAGCTTTATTTTCATCAAATATAACATCTCTACTGATTATAGTTCTCCTTGTAATTGGGTTATATAATTTGTATGCCTTACTATTTTCACTATATCCAACAAATATTGCCTTTTCAGTTTTATCATCAAGCTTTCCACGTTTTTGTTCTGGGATGTGTGCATAGGCTAGACAACCAAATATTCGTAAGTTTGATACATCTGGTTTTATTCCAGTCCATGCTTCTTCTGGAGTTTTATCACTAACACTCTTAGAAGTTGTTCTGTTTAGAATATATGTTGTGCAACTTACAGCTTCTCCCCAATATTCATTAGGAAGTTTCTTTGTCTTCAACATGCTTCTACTTAGTTCCATTATAGTCCTGTTTTTACGTTCTGCTACTCCATTTTGTTGTGGTGTATAACTTGTGGTCAGTTGATGATGTATCCCATGTTCTTGCAAGTATTCTTGAAAGGCATTTCCACAATATTCTCTACCTCTGTCAGTCCTAAGGCATTTAATTTTCTTGTCTATTTGATTTTCTGTTGAGGCTTTGAAAATTTTGAAGAAATGTAGTGCTTGTGATTTTTCTTTTAGGAAGTATATCCATGTTTTCCTTGTGAAATCATCAATGAAAGTAATGAAATATTTACATCCTCCTATCGTCTGAGTCCTCATTGGCCCACATATATCTGAGTGAACTAGTTGTAGAGGATTCTCTGCTCTCCATCTTGCTTGTTTGCTAAATGGTTTACTTTCATGTTTTCCTAAAGCACAACCTTCACATACGTTTTTTGTCTTGTGTAATTTGGGTAGACCTCTCACAGCATGCTTGTGTTCCATTTCAATTAATGTCTCATAGTTAATATGACCATATCTTTGGTGCCACAACTCAGAGTTAGCTTTAGTAGATGTATATAACATTCTTGGTAAGTCTTGGCTTGGATATAAGGTAAACATTTTGTTTTGAGTCATAGATGCCATTGTGATAGTCTTTCCTTCATGATTTTTGATGATACAGGCTCCTTTTTCGAAATTTACATTATAGCCCTTTTGTAACAATTGTCCTACACTCAGAAGGTTGTGCCTTAACCCTTCTACATAGAATACGTTCGGTATCTTGTTAATTTTATCATTCATTCTTATGCACACATCACCACTCCCTAATACTTGGAGTCTTTTATCGTCACATGTTCTAACTTCTCGTTTGTCTAGGTCATTAAATGAGACAAATATATTTCTATTTCCTGTCATGTGGTTACTACATCCGCTATCCAAGTACCAACAACTTGTGTCCTTGTATTCTTCCATATTGAATATCATGAACATACTATCTTGTTCTGACTGACTCCTATTTTCTTCTTTACAAACCATTGCGGATTCATCTTTCTCATTTTCTTCCTTATGTGGACAATTTCTAGCTATATGACATAGAACTTGACAATTGTAGCATATAATGGGACCATATCGCCCTGACCTGCCTCCTCTTCCTCTTCCTCTGTAGCTGTTATTATACCTATTTCCTCCTTTATTTCTTCCTTGAGTCCCGCTTTGCATTTGGAATGCTTGATCCATGACGTGTGTGTCATATTGCTTAAGTCGTAATTCATGTGATTGTAGTATTCCCATAAGTTCTTCAATTGATATATTTTCTAAATCTTTGGACTCTTCTACAACTACTACTACTGACTCATATTTTCTGGTCATGCTACGTAAAATCTTTTCTACTACCCGTGTGTCACTTAGTTGTTCTTCGTTCATTCTTAATTGGTTAACTATTGTAGTAACTCTATCAAAATACCCTTCTATTGTTTCCGTTTCTAACATTCTTAAAGCATCAAATTCGCACCTAAGGGTTTGTAGTTTTACTGTTTTCACACGTCGCTCTCCATGATAGGATTTGTATAATATCTCTCATGCTTCCTTAGATGTTTTTGCATTTGCAATTCCTTCAAATATTGTTTCTGTTGATGCTTGGAATAAGTAGTGAAGTGCCTTTTTATCTTTCTTGTTTTGTTCCTTGTGTTCTTTTCGTGAGGCATCATTTGCATCATTTGGTAATTCCCTAACACCATCTTCTACCACATTCCACAAGTCTTGGGATTCTAAGAGAACTCTCATTTGAATGTGCCAATGATAGTAGTTTTGTCCCAAAAGTTTTGGAATTTGAGTTTGTACCCCTCCTTGTGTTGTCATATTTATTCGTATGTTTGTAAGATTTGTATATGCTTCGAACAGTGTGTTCTTGATGGTGGGATTTTTTCTGTTTGACTTGTAAAGTCAAAGATGGCCTCCTAATGAATATTATATGTTCTTTTAAATTTTGGCGGTTTCCCGCTCTATTTCCAGAAAGGTTCAGGCACGAATAGAACCCGAAAAACAGAGTGTCTCCTTTCCTTTTCTTCCCGATTCAATTGGATGATTTCAGGCAGAATTACTTTGTGTAGATCTTTGGATAATATTAACAATATGATTTATTTTCTCAAGCAGGGATCTTAATATCCTAAAATACTAATTCTGCCTTATTCTAAAATGCGAAAAAGTAACAAGATCTGAATAGGGAATCGAAAGATTTTACAGACGAATTTCTTTTGTGATTTGAGGGAAGTTCCTTGTTGTAGTATTCAGTAAATCCTTTGAGACAATAACGTTCTTTCTTGTGTCTTTGATCAGAGATGTGATACTCTGTTTTCTGTCCGATTGTAATCACCGGAGTAATAGTTGTTCTTGAAGAAATCTTTCGTGTGTTGGCTCTTATACCAGTTTTGTTGGAAGATTTACTAAAGATATATGATAATTCGCAACACAAACTGATAATTAATTATTGTATTTATTGATTGAATGATTACAATGAATGTTTCGGTTGTTTTGGTTTGGATACAAAACTTGATAACCGTAACAAAGAGATATACGATACATATATATACTAGTATTCCTAAATGTTAACCGACACAACTGTTATGAATTGCCGTGTCTAATGCTTGAACCGGTTTGTCTTGATGAATCTTTGACTTATGCGTCTTTGTAGTTGAACCGATGTGATAATAATAATAAAATCTAGCTTATATTATAATTACGTCCAATAAAATAACACTCACTCGTGCCTGAATTTCTCAGTAGATTGAAAAACGGTGTCTATTTCAAGTTACCTTCGATGTTCCAATATTCCTCGCCTTAACGTACATGGCCAAACCAACACTAGATTCTATCAGGGCATATGTCAATTCATCCACCCTACTTTTGTAAATGGTTTCTGGTTCAGCAGATGTGAAAGTCCTTACACTTTGCTTGTTAGCTTTCGGAATATACGGGTCACTGATATAGTGATATCAAATTTGCTCCTCTGCGGGTGATGGCATCCAGTCAGCTTTGTTTTCCTCTGCAGGAGCCGGCATCAAGCTAGTCAGCTAACTTGTCTCCGTCTGCAGGAACAATCAAGCCAGCTTTGTTTTCGGCATCAAGTGAGGTTTGCCTTTGAAAAAGTATCTCACCTTGTTAATGAACCTTCCATCATCAGCACCAGAAACAGCGCTTTCTCGTTCTAGTGACAAAACAGACTCCAGCTTGGCCACAACCTCCGCCATTGTAGGACATTGTTTTGGTTGATTATGTAAGCAGTGGGCTGCTATACTTGTAAATTCCCTTAAGGCTTTTTTTGTGATTTGTCCCAACAGTTTTTGGTTAATAATTTCATTGAGTCTTCTTGCTTTGAAGTGGTCTTGAGCCCAAACTGCTAAACTACATTGATATTCATCAAGTGTTGAATCTACCGCTTGCTTCCCTGATAACACCTCAAAGAGGACAACCCCAAAGGAGTAAACATCAGATTTTCTTGTCAATAGCAACTTCGTTTATTGATGACCCGAAGTTGGTGAGAGATCTATAAACATTTCCGAATCCGCCACGGCCGATGACTAATGCCTCATCGAAGTTGTTGGTTGCCAATTCTATCTGTTTAAGTGTAAGTCGTTGAACTCCTTAATAGGTTCTGGTAGCATCATTCTTGTGTACTGGCCTTGAAATCAGCAAGATATCTGCTTATCGAGTCATGATGCTTTGGACTTGTTATCATTGACTTTGTACAGTATGTAGAAGAGATAAAAATAGTCACCGAGTTTTATTTTTTGGTCTAGACTTTTTAATTAGTAGACAGTAGTTGGCTCGACTGAACTTAAGACAATAGTTAATGATAGTAATTATCAGTGGCGGATCTAGAAATGAATTTCAGTATTAACGTTTTTCATTTTTTTCATTTTAGTAGCAACGTTTTCCAAATTTCATAAAAAAAAACAAAACTTTCACTAATTTTCCACTACGCGCGCGAAGTTGAGCAGCAACGGACGCGGCACCTAGTTATACACTAGGTCCGCCCCTGGTAATTATTACTAGGGGTGTTAACGATGCGCAACGGCTCGAGAGCTACTCGGGATTGGATCAGTAAAAAAGCTCAAACAAGTTGGGCCTTAACTGGCCGGAGCCAGGGCTCAAGCTTGTAATATGACTCGCTTAGTTATCGAGCCCGAGCTTGAGCTTCACATACAAAGCTCGTATAGGCTCGCGAGCCTAAACGAGCCCAAACAAACTTCCTATTATTTTTTCTCTGTATTCTATTTTTTTTAATAGAACAGATTTAATTTTAACTAATAACGATGGTGAGCCGAGCTTTGTCTCATTTAAGCTATCAAAGCGAGTTCAGCCAAACTTCGTTTTAAATTGTTCTCAAATTATCTTGAGCCGAACTCGAGCTCGAGCCTCATAAATGTTGAATCAATGCTTTGTGTACATCTCTCACTTGTCACTACAACACAAATGAGTACCACTCATTGACGGGCGAGATTAGTTGGTAATTGTCGACAAATAACATATGGCCAGAATTCAGAAAAAAAAAATCTAACAGAAAATAAAAAGGGCCACGTAGGCTATTTTGTTTCTTTCTTGGAGTCAAAACTGTTCTGTATAACACTTGTCCAAGACCTGCAAGATTGTTTCTATTGATGGGCGTTTATCTTGTGTTGGCTGCAGACAGTTTGAAACAAGTTGAGCCAACATGAATAACCCCTTTGGAGGATTATTATTTTCCTGAAGCTTTGGGTCCAGAATCATCTTCAAATTTTCCTCATGTGGTAGCAATGGAGTAGCCCATTTTACCAAATTTTCCTTTCCTTCGGGTCTGTTCGGGTCAAACACCTTCATTCCTGTTAGTATTTCCAGTAGTATCACTCCGAAAGAATATATCTCACTCTTCACTCCAAAACCTGTGTTATGGTACCGGATAGATAACCCGTGAGTAGGTCAAACTCAAAGAAAAGAGACAAGGAAACCAGATAGAAACATAGAGAAGGAAACCAGAGTTTTTCTTAATTCATTTCATAATGACAATGTAAAGATAACAAGGCTATTCTTATAGCCATACAACATAAATAAAGAAAATAACTTGCAGACCCACTATCCGTAAAAACAGAACTACCTAACCCACTATCAATAATTAAAGGACACCACTAACAATAATAAAAGAAGACCACTAATAATAATCTCCCATGCATGTAGTAGTGGGAACATAACAATCCATCCCCCTTGAAATGTCCTTGTCCTCAAGGACAAAAATCTTTGGCTGACAACCACCATATAAAACAATTGAACCACAATAAAATAAGTAGGATTCCATTTCCCTTGCATGGACCTCAACGAACATCTGTATGGCTTCTTTTATTCCCTTCTTCCAATGGCTTGGACTTTGATTGCGACACTTAACAATCCATCCCACTCGCACAGGCCTTGTCCTCCAGGAGAAATCTGGATAGGACCTCAAAATGAACCATGGTGGACGCCACTCTTTCCTTCCGGTGACCCACAAATAAATCTTGGCAAAACACCACGGTGGTCGCCACTCGCGCTCCCCGGTTACAATTTTTATCAGTGGTGGCGTTTCAGGCAGAGATGGTGCAGGAAGCTCAGATGTTGATGGTCTTTTATTTTGGGATGGCGTTGGTGTTGTTGTAGGTACCACTGGTGTGGGTTTTGAGGGTGCTATTGAGGTTGTTTTGGGTGGTGAGGCAGGTGGTGTTGTGGCGGAAATCAGTGGTGGCGCGGGAGCGGTCATTGGTGGTGGAGAAGTTCGGGTGGAGCGAGCTTCAAATGAGGATCGGATTGACCGAAGCTCGGTGAGCACAGCTTCAAACCGGGACTCGAGTCTCGCAAAGGATTCCCTCCATTGATGAAACTCGGGTTTAGATAGTTTTTGAGCATCCATAGGCCCGTAGAGGGATCAAGGCTGCTCTGATACCACTGTTATGGTACCGGATAGATAACCCGTGAGTAGGTCAAACTCAAAGAAAAGAGACAAGGAAACCAGATAGAAACATAGAGAAGGAAACCAGAGTTTTTCTTAATTCATTTCATAATGACAATGTAAAGATAACAAGGCTATTCTTATAGCCATACAACATAAATAAAGAAAATAACTTGCAGACCCACTATCCGTAAAAACAGAACTACCTAACCCACTATCAATAATTAAAGGACACCACTAACAATAATAAAAGAAGACCACTAATAATAATCTCCCATGCATGTAGTAGTGGGAACATAACAACCTGCCAAAGTGGTCTTCAATTGGTCAGCGATTATCGCGTGCACACTTAGCTCAGCTCTTTTAGCATGGAGGCGTAATGGAGTAGAAAGATATGATAACGAGTAACGTTTGATGATAAATTCTGGGAGTACATATATAAAAAAAATCATTTTAAAAGCAGAACATACCCTCTTCGCAATGATGTCCAATGACACCTTCAAACATTACATCTGCGTGGTAACGAAACCACTCAGGCGCGGCATAATATGCATCCATCTCGAATGAGTATGAACCAAGAGCCACAAATGAGCTGTCCACTTCAAAATCCCAAAGTCGAGCATTATAATCCTGGGAGGTTTATAAAAAGAATGTAAAATTAATGTTACTTTAATATTAATGCAAATTTCAAGCATGTCATATATAGTCTGATTTACCGTGTCCACCAATATACAAGCGGTCTTAAATTGACTATACGCTGGATGTCCCTTCTTATGCAAGAAAGATAGGCCTTGAGCTGCTCCTATCACTATTTTCAGCCGTGCAACCCAAGAAAGTGAAGTTGTACCTGCCACTGCGTATACAGAGCATAGACTTTATGCCTCAACGCCAGCCGATTTATGCAAAAAAGGACAGAGTGGCCCAAAAGCAGAGTCACATATGTTGGAACATATTAACAAGTTTTAATTGGATGTGAGGTTCATCAACAAGTATCCAAATTATGATATTACAGTGCGTAAAATTCTACGAGATTACAATGAGATTACAATGAGAAGATTTTCTTACCTCCAAAAAGAAGTTTATCTAAACCCGGAGTTAGCTTATAAACACAAGACAGTTGTTTCCATTGCTTATTAAGGTAATATCCTATGAGTTTGGCAAGATTGGGATGATTGAATTCTTCAGATTTGAGATCCAGCTGCACATAACATATTCAGTATATTTAATAAGCTTGCGAAATTTATTCATTATGATTCATTTCTTAGATTGAAAAAAGGTGTCCATTTGAAGTTACCTTAGATGTTCCAGTATGCCTCGTCTTAATGTACATAGCCAAACCAACACCAGGTTCAGTCGGAGCATATGTCAATTCATCGACCCAGCCTTTGAAAATGGTTTTACTTTGATTTATAGAGAACTTCTCGTCATTGCAACTATTTGTTGCACTTACCAATTCAGCATATGTGAAATTCCTTAAACTTCTATTGTTAGATTTCTGAATATACTGAGCACTGATTTCCGATTTGCTTCCCTCTCCATGAGCCGGCATCAATTCAGCTTTGCCTGTGAAAAGATATCTTACCTTGTTAATGAATCGTCCATCATCAACACGGGTACTAGCACTTTCTAGTTCTCGTGACAGAATAGACTCGAGCTTGACCACAACCTCTGCCATTGTAGGGCGTTGTTTTGGTTGATAATGTAAGCAATGGATTGCTATCCGTGCAAATTCATTCAAGCATTTTTTTGAGGTTTGTCCCATCAAGCTGTGGTTAATAATATCATCTAGTCTTTTTGCTTTAAACCGGTCTTGAGCCCAAACTGCCAAACTGCATGGCTCTTCATCAAGCGTTGGATCTACCGCTCTTTTCCCAGATAACACCTCCAAAAGGACAACCCCAAAGGCGTAAACATCAGATTTTCTTGTCAGTTTTCCGCTATAAAAGTAGAATGGATCCATATATCCAAATGTCCCTTTGACTAAAGTGCTCACATGAGTTCGTGTCTGATTTATTGGGCCTACTTTCGCCAATCCAAAGTCAGAAATTTTTGCAGCAAAATTAGAATCCAACAAAATATTGGAGGTCTTCACATCTCGGTGTATCACTCCCTGATGAGTTGACGTACCCGTGTGAAGGTAGTCTAACCCACGAGCAGCGCCTATACATATCTTTAGTCGTTGTAACCAAGATAACTCTATATCACCTTTGTGGAGATGATCTTCAAGTGTTCCATTGGGCATAAACTCATAAGCTAAGATCATCTCTTTTCCTTCACTACAATAACCAATTAGCGACACCAAATTACCATGCCGCAGAGTGGAAAGCAGCTTCACTTCGGCCTCAAACTCTTGCGCTCCTTGGTTAGATGTAGAATGCAACCTCTTAATAGCAACTTCATTTACTGATGATCCAAAGTTGCTGATAGATTTATAAACCTGGCCGAATCCGCCACAGCCGATGACTAATGCCTCGTCGAATTCATTTGTTGCCAATTCAATCTCTGCAAGTGTAAGACGTTGACATGTTTGGTTTGGTAGTATGAACGAGACCTTGGCATGCTTGATGGATTCTGTTAACATCATTCTTCGATCTGTACGGCCTGGTAATCTGCAAGATGATTGATGATGAATGATGTTTTTGTCAAGTCTTGGTTGCTAGTTGACAAGCGTTGATCTTTTGGTCTTCGCCTAATTTCCTTGTACACTATTCCAAAAGAAAAGAATTAATGTCCAAAAAATTAAAGCAGACACTCAACATAGCATTTTCTCCAATAAAAATCCGAAACTTCAGTGGCGGGACCCAAAATTATGACAAAAGCTAATAATTGTTCAAATGAGATATAAAATATTGTGTGACGGGCCACACATATTATGTTCTATATAAATGTCTCTTTTCCTCTCTCTCTTTTTTTTTTTTTTTTTTTGGTTCCAAATGAGATTTCAAGAATATTACAATTGCTTCATACTTTCTAGATTAGATGTCGTCGTCATCATCATACTCAGTTAATCTCACTTATAGCAAAGCTAAGGTAGGGTCTAAGGAGGGTAAGATGTAGACAGCCTTACCTCTACCCTAAGAATAGAGAGACTGCTTCCAGTGAGACCCCCGGCTCGATGTGGTTTGGTATCAAGCCTTGGACATAAGGCACAGAACACTTAGCAATCGGGACAAAACAGATCAGTGCATGTACCCCTTTGTCTTTTGGCTATCAACGCCACCACATGATGCGTGATTAACCGTCCATCATTTTTAACGTTATTTTCACGAAATTAGTAAAATATATTTGATGTAAATTTCTATAATAGATGTAAATTTCTATAATAAATTTGAACTATACCTTTCTGGTAAATTACCTTATTTAAGTACTTCACATTTACTAGATTTGAGAGACATTCATCTAGATTCACATCTTCCATTCTTGCTTAAAAGAGTTACTAGAGCTCCTTTAAGCAATAACTCATTATTTTATAATAAAAAATGATTAAATTTAAAACACTAAAACGTGTATAGTATAGTATACCTCATGAACAATCCACTCGGCAGTAGGTGTGAGGTAGGGTCGACCCAGAAAATCCGCCCAAGACGAAATGTGTTGTAGTTTAAGTAATTAACAAACAGTAGATGTTATATTTGAAATAGCTGAAAACAAGAGACCAAGAGTGTTCAACTCAGACCAAAAATATATTAAGAATGGCGAGAAACACGTATATAATACACTTGTATCTTTTACTTCGAGTGTTATACAAAAGGTTGATACATAACCGCCTACCCAACGATCCTTTTAAATCATCAGTGCACCAAGTGCTTTATATTGTTCTCGCAGTTCTTAACATAAATAGGTTTTGAAAATATCGTCCTATCCATGGGAGGACCCAAGTGTAGCCTAAGGGGTGGCCGCACCCCATAAAAAAATTAGTGTATTTTATAGGTAAAATTCTCGATCGCGAATCTTGAAAGTTTGGTTAAACCCCCGATCGCACCCCTATAGAAAATAAATCATCGGTCCACCACTGGTCCTATCTATAAATATGAAATAACGAATAATGTATATCGCATAATTATACGCGTAATTACTTGTATGTTTAAATTCCTGTGTACAATCAAATATGCTTGACACAAGTGGGATTAGATAGATGAAAGTTACAAAAGCATCATTGATGGTCACCCTATACAATATATTCCTTCAAGTACTCACTTCCCTCACTCCATCAAAAACCCCAACTCCACCATAAAACTCACATCACCACAACCCACATATCAATCCAACTTCCTCTCAATAACTTCTATAATTACGAAAATGCCACCGCAACCGGCACAACCTCCAATCCAACCCAAAATCAAATCCTATCATCGCCCTGGCCGCAGCATTAGCCAGGGCGCATGCAACCCTATAACATGTTGTTGCAGTTGCATTTGCAACTGCATCATCCACCTCATATGCCAAATCCTAATCACCACCGCGATGTTCATCGCTATCATCTCCTTAATCTTTTGGTTCATCTTCCGCCCAAACGTCCCCAAATTCCACGTCGAAAACGCCACCCTCACACAATTCACCCTCTCCCCTACCAACAACACTCTCTACTACAACCTCGTCACCAACATGACATTCCGAAACCCAAACCGCAGGTTAGGAATCTACTACGACAACATAGAGGCCACCACAGTGTACTCCAGCAAGCGGTTTTCGACCGCAGAAGTTGACAGTTTTTATTTAGGACATAAGAAGGAGAAATACATTGGCCCCATGTTTAAAGGACAACAAGTGCTAATGGTTGATGGTGATGATAGATCAAAATATGACTCGGAAAAGAGTGATAATGTGTACAACATTGTTTTGAAGCTGAGATTAAAGATTAGTTACAAAGTTTTGTGGATGAAAACACCAAAACTTAAAGCTAGATATGAATGTGATTTAAAGGTTCCATTGAGTTCTAAAGGTAAGGTTTCATATGTGAAATTTGAGAGAACAAAGTGTGATTTTGATTGGTGGACAAGATGAATATATAGATGATGGATTGTTTAATAGTTTATTGATAGTTATATGAATTATGATATAGTGATATGTTACTAATTTGTTCTGGATATTGTTTTCATATCATGATGATTGAGATGATTTCACTGATTTTGGTGAGAATGTTGATTCAAGTTTAGTTGATTGATTGCAGATAAAGTATGGTAAAGTTATGAAAGTTGTAATGAATTATGTGCTTGCTTTTAAGTGCTAAGATAAGAAATGTGGGACCAATGGAATCGTATCATTTTTAAGGGTTTCTTTAGATTGAAATAATGAAATAAAAAAGACTAGTTTTTAGCTTTTTAGCTTATAATAATTATATTATTAAATGATATATGTTTTATTAAAAAAAGTTTCGACTACAAAAGGTCCCTGATTGAGTCTTTAATCTTATAATTTAATGATTGAGATTTGAGTTGTCTCTAAAATATAAAATCACTTAGGAGAAAACAAGTGTATGAGCATTTAACTAGGGATGGTAATGGGTCGGGTGTGGGTAGGGTATTGATAATACTAAACCCGTACCCGTTTATAAAATCGTATACCAAACCTGACCTGATATCCGTCGGTATTTTCGGGTATCGGATATACCCACGGGTATCGAATATATCTGTTGGGATTTGTAGTAGAAAATACCCATAAAGTTTTGACGTTTAATTCATCTATGACAGAAATTAATATGATTGGGGGAATTTTAGAAACAATAAATATATAAGGAAATGATATTTTAGAAATACAAAGAGTATGTGTACTAAATGTATAAAAAATATATATATTTTATAAATAAAGGGTTAGGATCAAATACACAGTGGAAGAAAAATAGAAAGTTGTAGGAAAGGTATCAAATAGACTCCGATTAAACTCATTCAAGCGGTATTGAAACCGTCTCATTGAGCCGTACAATGTTAATTTTTAGGTCTTCGTTTTTTGGGGTTTTAGCTTGTAGTTTTTTAGAATATGCGTTATATCATTGTGTCTTTTATGTAGCATTGTGTCTTTTTCTTATTTTCATCATTGTGTCATTTTTTCACTTCATTGTGTCTTTTTTTCTTCAGCATTGTGTTATATTTTTTGACATTATGTTATATTTTGTAGCTCATTGTGTCATATTTCATGATCTATTGTGTTTTTGTATCCTTCTTATCATTCTCATTTTTGTTACACTGTGTAGAATAACTTGACCTTATAAATAAATTATATCGGGTATTTTTGCGGGTAATCGGATATCCATATATCGGATAATCGGGTCGGGTATCGCAATATACCATACCCGAACCCAAAAAAAAAAAAAATAAACCCACACCCAGATCCGTACCCATCGAGTATCGGGTATACTCGTCCCCAAATATTTCGGGTTTCGGGTATACCCATGGGGTTCGGGTTCTTTTGCCATCCCTACTTTTAACTTACTCTCTTCAAGATTTTTAAAACGGTTATAACTTTTTTATACGTTAATATATATATATATATATATATATATATATAGGGCAATTCTAAAATGAAAACTATCCCCACTTGTGCAAACCAATTAAACCCCATTGTGAGGCTCATAATTGTCCACGTCATGCTTATCAATGTAGTCAAGAAGGGTATTTTAGGAACAATCATTTTGTCAAATCTTTTTTGCCTGACACAAATCTCTTTTCTACATCTCTCTATTTTCAAATCTACAATTCTCACATTTCCCCTTTCTTTACCCAGGTACGTATCTCTCTCTATATCTATTCTTTTTCACTTTAACAAACCCAAATCTTCCCCAAAACAAATTATTATTATCAAATCCTCCCACATCCACCCATATCCACAACCAACATCGAAGAAAAAATCTTGGGGTGAACAAATGTGTACGACCACGGCGAGGTGTACAACGGCAAGGGGATGAACAAATGGTTTTTAGAGATAACTTGAAACAATTTTTTTATGTTTCTATTGTCATGTTAGAGATGAACAGGGGCAAGATCTATGTTTTTGTTCGTGTTATAGCAAGATGTCGAGAAGATCTTCAAGATCTATGTTTTTCTTTATTTTTTAATTTTTTTTTTGCTTAAGGATATGACAGGTCAAGGATGGAATAATGTATATATTTTTTTTTAAATATGTAAAACATGCATGAGTATATATTGATGTGTTTTTTTATGTGTTTTTATTTCTCTTTACTGGAGTTTTTGATAGTTTTTGGTTTTTATTTTCGTATTTTTGAACATCTTGAAAGGTGTTTTGTGTGATTTGTTGGAGAAAGAGGTGGTACGACATCGAAGTGTTAGACGGTTCTTTTTTTTTGTCTATCAAAGGTAGTGTGATAAGTTTATGAGATAATTTGGAATTTGGAATTTTGGTTAGACGGTTCTTTTTTTTTTCTATCAAAGGTAGTACAACATATGTTTTTTGTTGCTTGAGTTGATAATTTGGAATTGTTTAGTGTGATAAGTTTATGAGATAAGTCATGAAAACATATGTTTTTGTTGTTGGGGTATAGTTATTTTTATATTTTTGGTGAGATAAGTCGTGAAAACATATGTTTTTGTTGTTTGATTATAATTTATTTATATGTTTTTGGTGAGATAAGTTTTTGAAAACATATGTTTTTATTGTTGGGGTATAGTTTTTATATATTTTTGGTAAGATAAGGATTGAAACATGTGTGATTCGAACATTTGAAACCTAGTAACAGTAGTTTGTTTTGTTTGTTTGAATTATTTTATAGAAAACATGAATCTATATTATTAGGAGAGAGGAGTGAGGAGTGAGGAGAGAGGTGAGGAGAGAGGAAAGTAATTGTTGGACCATACTACCCTTTTATCATTTAATGTGTATCTTTATTCTTGATCAAAAGTAAGAAACAATCAGAACCGTAGATCACTTAGGATGAATGGTTAGGATGGGGGTTTCATGGGTTTTCTTAACTGGGGAGGGTTTTCAAATTATCCCTCCCCTATATATATATATATATATATATATTAAAAAATCAAACCATATTAAAGAATTTCATTCTCTTTTATTTGAGTAGTCTATTGTTATAGTTTTTTTTATAATTAAAAAAATTACAAGCTATGTGAATACGTGATCACATAACATTGTGTCATTGTGTATTTCGTATATGCATTATATTCAGTAACAAGTATAACGTTACATGATTATATGCTAGTACGTAATTACATAATATACGTTTTATTTAGAAACAAGTATAATGTTACATGGTTACATAATTTTGAATACCCATCATGTGATTATGTGATTTTGCTTTTAATATTATGTGAACACCCACTAAGTAATTATATACTGGTATATAATCATATGATGTTACAAAATTTGTATGATCGATATTCTTATCAAACAACAAGAATGTGATTCAAGCGGGTTTTCTTGATTATAAATGCGGAATAAGTATGATAGATATAAATCATATGGAGTTCATTTGCCATCTTCTGTATTTTTCTTATTTGTTCTTCACCCAATAATGGAGGCACTCAGGCCAGAGCCCCGGCTGGGCCAACAACTATTCAATCGTTTTTCTTTTAGCTACTTTTCTTGGCCCGGTTCTTTATTCAGCCCACCTTACTTGTTTTGTTTAATTTGAATATAACAATTTTTGGGCCTATCTGCTCTCTGCAGTAGCGTTTTTAAGTTTGTTGTTAAACAGGGATGATGTGGGAAAGAGAAGCTCTGAACTAGTTTTCTAATTTTCTAGTTAACTAGAGAATTGTCACCGTATCTATGTTAGTTATTGATTTGTCTTGATAAGGGTCTAGATTACTTCATATACTTTGTTAGACTGTTTTTTATTTACCTTTTTTATTAGGCTCAATTGACAGTAAATATAATAATCATATGGAATATTTAATTTGTAAAACTATGATCAACCAAATTTTGAATGAGATTTGCATTAAATCTATTATATATAATAAACCAACGTAATTAATAGCCAATAAAAAGTTATACTCCGTAACTTATAAGAGTCCTAATTGGAATTCTAATGAAATGGGTTTGTGCTGCCTAATGAGACGACACAAGCTAAAAGGTCTAAAATGAGTGAGTCGAGGGATAATAGCGTCGGTGGTTTTGATGCACGGTGCCATCGTGCCACGTCAATATTAACGTGATCCCAAGTATGAGGATGAAATTTCAACTTCTGAAGCAGAACAACCAATTAGGATAGGTCACACAAAAATAGCATCGACTTCAAAGGCATCGAGCTTGATGGGTAAAGCAAGCGCTGGATCAAAAATTGATATGTTCTAAGTAAATTCAACGAGTTTAAGAAAATGTAAGCAGAGAGGTATCAAAAGAAGGAAAAAGAAAAGCAAGAAGACGTGACAAGTGAATTGGAGGTTGTAGTTCGATTGAGAACAACAACACTGTTTGGATATACAAAAACGAGAGACGTAACATTTCAGAATCATGAATACCGATGTCGATAACATCATGCCAAGAGAGTGTGCGATGGTGATAAAATGAAAGACAAGATTACGACAAAATGACTGGGGAGTGCAACATTCGATTAGCATGTTTTTTTTAAATTATGTTTTCTGAGCTTGTAGTTTATTTTTTAAAATTATGCATGTTTTTTAATTATGTACTTTTAATTAAATTTTAATGAAAGCTTTTTTTATTTTTTTTAATAAATTAATGAAAAAATGAATAGAGAATTTAATTAAAAAAAATGGAACAGATCCACTTAGGAGAGTTGAATAAAGGATTTAAGTTGGATGAAATGGCATTTTGGTTCTATAACACAAACTCTCACTCTTTTGTTTTATCAAAATACAACAAAAAATCCAAGTATCAAAAAAAATCTAGCACAAAATATCAGTATCAAAATTCGTCAAAAGTAACGGTACTAAAAATATTTGGTACGGGATGGTACAATACCAGTATTTGAAGATAAAATCGGTATAATACAGTATCATACCAAATCATTACCGATACTGAAAGTACCGGTACTGAATTGATACTCAAAAAATATTTTGATACGGAAAATTTAGTACTGGTTTCCGATACCATTTGCTCATCCATACTCATAAATATGATCTTATGATCTTTTAAGTTTTCTATTAATTATCTTAACCATTATCAATAAGAATATAATTACCTAATTTACAAAAATAGCACAACAATACTTATACAAAATGTTTTTCTAACATAAAACTACTTAAAAATAATATAAAAACATAGGGTAGAATTTTGGTATATAAAATATGAAAAATCATAAATACTAAAAAATTAAATAAAAATATATTTTTTTTTTTTTTTTTTTGAACGGCAAATTTCTACTCCTTGCGGGACTTGAACCCATGACCTCCCCCTTAAGTGTTCCTAGAAGCTTTGCTTCTACCATTGGGCCACCAACCCCAATGGCTAAATAAAAATATATTCATAGCCAATATCAAAGGTACAAATAATTAAGCTAAAAATAGTTAATACTATAGTACAACACTAGTAACTAGTAAGCCTACACTTTTTCACACATGGTTGTTTTAACTGCTAACCTAATTACCTGCCATAACTACCCTTTACCGGTCACCGGCTACCGTACCGGAGACCCCACCGGAGTAAAAACTCCGGCGACTCACACGGCGGCGACACCACCACCACCACCTCCTTCACACCTCTCTCCTCCGCCGCTTCACACTCAAGAAACACTTTCAACGACAGTTTCTCACTCTCCACCACCACCTCACCGGAGTCAACGCCGGAGATAGACCCCGTTGACTCAACATATTCACCATCATCTTCTTTTATTGTACAAAGAACCCTTGAAGGCCCATTTGCTTCCAACAGCTTAAACACGTCGATTACCGGGTCATCTGGTGAGGACCCGGTTTGGGTATCCGTTACAGGTCCGGATGGGTCGACCCGGGTCCGGGTTTTTAAACGACGGTGATGGATGATGAAGAGGAGTTCGAGGAGTAGGAAGGTTATGGAGATGATGAAGGTTATGGTTAGAACAGTTGAGAGTTTGATTACATTCATGTTAAGTGTGTTTGTGTTTATGTTTGGTTGATATGATATGGAAATAATAATATTATTATGGTTTTGTTGTAGGGTAAACCGGTTACCGGATGATTACCGGATGGTATGTTTTTGTAGCATGTTGTGGGTTTGAATTGTGTTGGCGGATGGAAAGACATAATATAAATGCAAAAAGGTTATCCAAAATACCCTAACATTGGTACATATAAGTGGCTAAGGTGTTGATGTGTCACATAAAATAAGTTTATGTAGAAGGTGACATTTGAACAATTTTAAAGGAAACTTATATATGTTGTGTAGAGATTTCCTCTTGTAGTCTTGTGACACGTGGAATTTTCTAGAGGAAACGTGTATTTGATATCCCTAGTTAGGTGTTACTATATGGAGAAGGTGACATTTGAACAATTTTAGAGGAAACTTAATTAAGGTGTTTTAGTCATTTGGTAGTAGTGAAATGGAAGTTTTGGTGAAATGGCCCGTTCGTACTATTGGAGGTTGTCCATATATACTAGTTCCCTATTTCACCAAATTTAGAAATTTGATAACTTTGTAACCGAATTTCAGATCTAAAGTGAATCAAACGTTAGAAATAATTTGTGTTGATCCTACATTGTTTGTTTTAGTATTCATTGCATCTACTAGAGGAAATTCCTTTGAAAGTGTCTGAATGTCACTTTCTCCATAAGCTTGTTTTGCATGAAGCCCCTACACCTTAGTCGTTTCAAGTGTTTATTTTGGCTTTTCCAATTGCTCAATGTCAATTTTCGTGATTTTCCCCTGTAATCTTGTCTTACGTGAACATATGGTCGCATATCTACTTTAAGTCACATGCATACCATATCACTAACATGAAGTTTTTATCATACTTCAGTTACATTGGAGACAATCTGTAACAATATTCATATATCGCCTTATGACCGCATACTATAAGTTTTAGGTGAGATTACCAATTTAGTGCTTAAGGGAAATTTAGAGGCGACGGGTTGATTGTCATATGTAATTTTAAAATAAAAGGAAAAGTTACTTAAATCAGCCCCTTTCTTGATCTATTGATCATGAATGTTATGGCTGGTTTTATATAACTAAAACGTATTTTAAATATTTTTCAAACAGACAGGCTTGATTCTGGTTCAAACCGGTTTGAGTGTATGACATGTTACGCCAAGAGCACTTTCACAAACCAAGGACCGAGAACCAAACTAGTTTCCTATACACCATCGGACCAACAATCAAACCGATTATTGTCTATTCTGGTCTAATATATCCAGTTGATCTACCTTTGTTCTCGGTTAATCTCTAAAACATGGATACATATTACATAGAGGTTGCTTTCTTAGATAAATGAGGGGTGGGGTGGGGGGCTCTTTCAATGAAAGATATTTCATATGGTAGGGGCCTTTGATCATTAAGTTTGCCTATATATCAATGTATAAATATAAATATAAATTTTAAGACATGAATACACTTTTAGTAGGCAACCTTTATATCCACTATGAATAATATATTCTAGTGCAAAACCTATATTTCCACTACGTTAATAATATATTCTGAATAACATTTCACACATAAATATTTTGATCCCACTTACTCAGACACTCATTTCCTCAAAAAAATCCAACTTATCATTATAATGATCTTTTTGATGTATAAAGCTGCTGGGTGTGAAGACGGAGACGTGGAGTACCATGTAGAAAAACTTGTCAGTGGGGGGCGAATATCAAGAAATGAGACATGAGAGGGGGTGGTGTTTGAGATATGAAGACATGCTTCTCCTATTGGTCCATTCAAAAAGGATTGGTTGTGATTGGATCATCTCGGGCGTCCGTGTGGAGACAAGAGGGACGGAGACAAGATAGGGGGCGGTGTGTGAGCAGAGGCGTCCCCGAGTATTTATGTACCCTATTCAACCATTAAAAAATATGCCCCTTATGCTTTAACGAATTAAATAATCTAAACTAAATTCAAATTCAAAGCTATAACAAACAATTAAAAATTAATATTATGGCTCAATTACGGCTACTTCAACAAAAACCCCAATTATAAATTTGTAAAAATTACCTAATTAAGTAATTACACCCAATTTTAAGGCACAACAAGACACCTAATTGCAATAAGAGTTAAATTATAAGTTAGGAATGTTTGACTTTTTAGAAAAGGAGATAAGGAGGTAGAAAATGAGATAAGTAATTAGTTTATCGAAAGACAAAATTACACAAATTGTCCTTTATTTATTACCCAAATTTCATCCTATGTCCCTTGTCTTTCATTTGCATTGGTTATGTCCTTTATTTTCTCAATTTGCTACATCTCTGTCCTTTAGCCTAACTAAGTTAAAAAAGTTAGTTAACTTTATTTTCTAACTTTACACTTTTAGCCCATGTAGTTTTAACTTTTAAATCTCACCTTCACTTCTTTTAAGTCTCACCTTCAATGTATAAATTTTGGATAATTTAGTTATTTACTGTATTAAATTTGGATAAGTTGAGTTGGCTTTTTTTCTTTAGTATGATTGATATATTTGTTGATATCTGAATATCGCGTTTATAAAAAACCCAAAATAAAAAATATGCAAGTTGAAATTTGTAAAAAAATTGTAGCTTAATTTGTGACAAAAACCTTATAAAATCTATAGCAAAAATGTTTTACATTTTGTAGTAAAAACTTAATAAATTAATAGCTAAATTGCATAGCATAATGGGCAGCAAGAATCATAGTAAACTTTAGTAGCAAAAAAAAAAAGAAGCCAACTTCTGTAGCTAAAAATACGTAGCCAAATTCCGTAGCAAATTTTTTTGTAGCAAATTCATAGCAAGAACACGACCTCCTTTTTAGTAGATAAACCGATCTCAAATATGTATTCCGTAGTTAAAATTCGTAGCAAATAATTTAGCGACGAGACTTGTAGCTACGAATCAGATTTATAGTAAATCCATAGCAAAATGGGTGTTTGCTACGAATCTACTATGGATTTGGCCATAGCAAATGCCTATTTTTGTAGTAGTGACACGGCAACATCAATAAGTTGTTTACGGGTTGCGGGTCAACACATTATCGGGTCACGGGTTTATATACGGGTCATGGGTGATGGTCATCATCTACTTAGTCTTGGTTTGGTTGATGCATGGAATAAGAAGTCCATGTATCTTTCTGTATGCATGCATGAATAAATAAAGTAGGTAGAATGTTGACCACAGTTACATGACGTTTGACACCATCATCAGTCTATAATCTTTAACACCAGGATCAGCAAATGTTGAAAATACAGGGAGCTCGATCACAGTCTAAAGGGTCTTACCAGTTTCAGCAAGAAAATGAAAAGCAGCGAAGGTGAGATTTAAAACTATAGGAGCTAAAAGTGTAAAGTTAGAAAATAAAGTTAACCAACCTTTTTAACTTAGTTAGGCTAAAGGACAGAGGGTGTAGCAAATTGAGAAAATAAAGGACATAACCAATGCAAATGAAAGACAACTGACTATTATTAGGTCCAACATTTAAGTGTAAATGAGTTCTCTATTTTAAAAAAAATACACACACACATATATCGGAATTTTATAAAAAAAAAATTGTGCCCCCGATGAAAATGGGCCCAAGCCGGTTGGCCTCCCCGGCTTGGGCCATAGCCGGCCCTGTGTGTGAGACAAAGACATGGCAAAAAAGTGATGGGACGGGGGTTATTTCGTCTCCATACCCGATAGCTTAATATTTTATATTTTGAATAACTAAATAGTTTATTTAAACTGATAATAGAGTTACTCGACAAAATATTAAATGAATAAGTTACTGAATATGACAAGTTAATTTATTAACCTTAAATAAATATATAATCAGTTACCTTTAAATTATTAAAATTTAAAGATAAACAAAAAAGACACATGTTTATATTCAATTTATCTTAATCTGTTGCAAAGTAATTAATACTTGATAAATTTTGGATCCAGTATTAGAAAAAAAAAATTAAAATAAAAGAAATCTAGACCTTAGTTGTTCCATCATAATATTGATTTTTGTGGGACAAAATGCAATCCTGACTTTAACTAAGTGGACATAATTTCTTTTCTTTTGTCACACTGTACAAAGACATTAGGTGAAGACGTTAAAAGATCAAGGCTTGATCAAAAAGATTAAGTCTGTAGCATCATCACTAATGAAACACATATCTTGCAGATTCCAAAGCCCATACAGATCGAATAATGATGTTACCTGAACCTATCAGCTTTTCGTTACAGCCAGATCAAACATGTCAACGTGTTACACTTGTAGAGATTCAATTCGCAACAAACAACTTCGACGAGGCATTAGTCATTACTCATTTGGCCATGGATAGGTAAAAGTGGGCGTAATATATATGGATTCGTTCTACTTCCAAAGCGGAAAGTTGACTAGAAAGTCTGATGTTTATGCCTTTGGGGTTGTCCTTTTTGAGGTGTTATCTGGGAAGCGAGTGGTAGGTCCAACACTTGATGAAGATCAATGGAGTTTGGCAGTTTGGGCTCAAGACCACTTCAAAGGGAGAAGACGTCTGAGTGAACTTATTAACCACAGGTTGATGGGACAAATCTCAAAAAAATAGACACCTGATTACAATCTAAGGATCTCAAAATATATTTTTTCGGTTAGTGCAAGCTTATATATTTACTGAGTTTGTGATGTGCAGTTGGATCTCCAACCTGAAGAATTCAATCATCCCAACCTTGTCAAACTCTTAGGATATTCCTTAAATTGAAATTAGATTAATTGATTAAGGGTAAATTACATAAGGATGGTAGGTAGGCGGGCAACAAGCTGCGCCGCCACCCCTTTTTGAATAGAAAATCCCAATCTGCTAAAAACAAAACCCCGCCCTTGGGGGGTGGAAAAGTTGTTGTGCACTACTCGTTGGACCCGAGCCAAAAACCGCACCGCTTCCGGTGCCAAGGAACCGAACGTGTCGAAGGCCAAGGGAACGAAAACATGCTGATTATCCTCACATGCTTTAGCATGCTTTTCCACTTTCTTGGATTCAGCTCTCATGACCGCTTGCCCAGCCACAAACCCACTATCCCGAAGCCCAACAAGGGGGGACACCCCGGTAAGATCAACACACGCATGTTTCCCACCTTCCCAGCCAAAAACTAAGACGTCTGCTGGGCGCAAGGTGGACCTCCCCTCCGTGGGGTCTGTGAGAAAATTAACTGACGCCTCTTTTCTTGCGGAGATCCCCGCTCTTCTAAGGATGTCTGCCAAAGCATCCCGGACAAAATCGTGCCGATATTTAAACCCTGGCAATTCCTTACAATGTAACGCATGTTCCCCATACTTATCAAGGCATGCTTTGCGGCAGACCGGACAATTTTCATCATCGGGGAAAATGGGTATCATCAGCCGGTATTTAAGGATTGCCCTGTACTCTACTGCAGACATCCGTTGCCCCAAACCTTCGATAGGTAACACAGTAAGGAAGTCCTGGGCGTGAGGCTTTTGCAAGCATTCTAAGACGGCCTTCTGACGGACGGACAAACGGAAATCCTCCTCCAGACTTTGTGCGATCCGGTTATAAAGAGCATTCGCCAGAGTTTTCTGTGGCTTTTTGGGGGCGGTGTCCTTATTAAAGAAACCGCCAATATCAAAGTCAGGAAGGGATCGTTGTAAAAGGTCAATAGCGCCAGAATAATTCGTGTCAACGTGAGCAACCCCACTGTTACGTAATATGTGGTCTTGCAGCCCCCAGGACTGGGATCTGGAGGCCACAAAAGCATAGGCAGCCACGTCTCGGGCTGAGGAGAGGCCTAACCCACCAAGTCGAAGCGGTAAGGTCGAAACCCGCCACTGGAGGTCCCCAAAAAAAGCCCCCCCACAGACAACAATGTCTTCTATGCCCTCCCGAAGGCCTTTGTCGAAACAGGAAACCGCATTTTCCACAAAGGGAGGCTGACAGGTACGCAAACCGAAGAGCAACTTAGCCACACCCATACATGATCTAAGCAATAGAAGCTCGCTTTGGGGATCCCGCAATCTAGGGAGGAGCCCCATGAGGTCAACAGCCCGCGCCGCCCTTTTAGCAGATAGATCACTTATGAAACCGGCGTCGCGGCTGACTGCCCCACCAAGCAGTTTGACCCCCCGATCCGGTCTGCCAATGTCACTAGGAAACAGACCTGGCCGGATCTTCCCCCCATCACACGACGGCCAGAAAACCTCAGTTTTTCTAATATTGAGCTGGAGCCCTAGAGATGGCCCCTCCAGGCTAATAATGTCAAGTGCTTTAGCCACCTGAACAGAATCCCCGATAATCGTCCCGTCATCTAAGTACCAAGCATGGAAGGGAAGGTCGCAGTTATCCTGTACCTTTAGCACAAGGGGGTGTAATGCTAGAGCAAAGAGCAAGGGCCCCAAAGGGTCCCCTTGCTGAACCCCAGCGTAGGCCCCAATACGCTCATTCCCCACGTACAGCCTAGCTGGCTGAGCATATAGGAACTGAACCCACGGGAAAATGGAAGGGCAGTGACAGTGAACTTCCCGTAACAGAGCAGTGCGATCAATAGCGTTGAAAGCGTTAGAAAAATCAACCGTAAGCATAGCAAGCGAGCCATCATGATGGAAAGAATCGAGAAACCTGTTAGCACTATGAAGCACAGCCTCCGCCCCATTTGGAATACCTACCCCAAACTGAAAGTCCCCTAAATATTTAACAACTTCTTTCCCCACTTTCTTCATGGCCACCTTAGAAACCAGTCTCCTCCATATGGCCCCTACGGCAATAGGGCGGATTCCATTGTCAGGCTTAAGCAAGGGAGTGAGGGGAGCTGAAGCAATATATTCTGCGAGCACCTTGGGGCACAACCCCCCCAGCCACAGATTAACTAATTCAGAGATGGCCGCTAGTAACCCAGATGCCGTAGCTGTCCCTTCGCCACCAAGGGCGTCCATCAAGTGTTGAGCCCGCAGGCCATCACGCCCACAGGATGTCCCTTTCGGGAACGATTTCACACACCGGTAAACACACTCATCTTCCACAGTTAAGGCCGGTTGGGTCAGGGGTAGGGAGGGGAGATTGGGAGGCGGGACAATGGGATGCTTGTCAATAAGAGCTTGCATGGTAGATTCCCCCGGGGGGCAATCCCATTGGAACACAACACTTTAACCGCTGCAGTGAAGTGACCATCACTAACCTTCCTAAGGCACTGCCTGATGTTGGGGTTGACATCATCGAATCCCTCCGCTGACGTTGGCCTCGCCGGGAGGACCCTTCCCCTTCATCTGAAAAAAGCAACGCGACCAAATCTGCAAAACCGGACCCCTCTTTCCACATAGATAAAGCCTGTCGAATGCTGTCACATTGCAAAGACTTACGGTTCCCAGACCTTCTCTCCTGCCTAGAAGACGAGTAACAACCTTGAGAATACAACGAGGGAAAAGCAAAAGCTTGACCCAGTTTTCAACAGAACCCGGAGAGGACAACCTTACGAATGGCACCTGTTAAAGCATGCGCAAAAGCCATACGGCAACTAGGGGGGATGCTTTTAACAGTCCTAACCGGGAGAGAGAAAACCCGATCCAGGAGGGCGGCGTCACCCACCACTCCATCCGTTTCTCTTTGTTCAGGCTCCATTGCAGGGTCCCTAGGCCTCGGAATCCCCACAATGTAATCCCCAGTTGACCCAGACCCCCCAGAGAATGTGAAAACACCATCAGGATGGTGGCACCCTCTACTAAAGGCGTGTGTCCTCATACATCTCCCGCATAACCAACACCCAAAAGTCGCAAGGTTTCCCCAACCCTGGAAAAAAGATCAAAGTCTCTGCAAAGCACTTCCTTATAGAAATCCCTACGCTCGTCATCCTTGAAATGGAATTGCTGAAGGTGTGAGATCAGCCTGTTGTAACCGTCAGAACCAGGCTTACCATCTTTACAACCATGGAACTCCTTAAAGGGGCACAACCACACCCCGTTGGTGGTAAAAAATGTCTTTTTGGTACAACCATGGAACTCCTTAAATGAGAAACAACTATCTTGTGTTTATGAGTGAACTCGTGGCGTGAGTTTAGA
This sequence comes from Ambrosia x helenae, assembly GCA_030844895.1. Taxonomy (NCBI): domain Eukaryota; kingdom Viridiplantae; phylum Streptophyta; class Magnoliopsida; order Asterales; family Asteraceae; genus Ambrosia; species Ambrosia x helenae. The sequence goes on from JAUTDX010000652.1 coordinate 54,179, forward strand.
TAAACGTCTTTTTGGTGGTAAAAAATCCTCTAGTTGTACATTCGAAGAACTCTACGCACTTCCATATCTTTGGATACATGTTGATGAACACTAACTTAGTTAAAATAACGACTCTATACATGCAGAGCTTGGCACAACTTCACTTTCTTGGGTTGCACGGATGAAAATAGCACTAGGAGCGGCTGAAGGTCTATCTTTCTTGCATAAGAAGGGACATCCAGCGTATAACCAATTTAAGACCGCTTGTATATTAGTAGAGAAGGTAAATTACACCATCTTTTGAGGTGGATAATTCATTTGTGGCTCGTGGTTTGTACTCCTTTAAAAGGGACGCACATTATGCTGCGCCTGAGTGGTTTCGTTACCAAGCAGATGTAAAATTTGAGGGTACTAACTTAGCACATCAATGCAAAGACGGTGTGTTCTTCTTTGAAACTCCTTATCAAGAAACTCACTTGCGCCTCCATGCTAAAAGGACGAGCTAGTTGTGCACCCGTCAATGGGTGACCAACTGATCAATGAATGTTCACTTTGGCAAGTTTTGGAGTGAAGAGTGAGATCTATATATCCATTTGGAGTGGTGCTGCTGGAATTACTAACACTAATGAAGGCATATGACCGGAACAGACCCGTCCATTTGCAACCAACACAAGATGAACGCCCGTCCATGGAAGATTTCTTGCGGGTCTTGCGCCAATGTTATTAAGAAACATGACTCCTAACAGTTCCTTAATCTTCATTAGTTACAAGAATCATCATTTACGTTTAGGGTTTGTCGCGCATTCGTATAAGTAATGAATATTAAGATGTTTATCTTTTGGTTTGCGACGAACGTTAGGATATAAAAAATACACACGAGGGAAATACTGGAATCGACTAACTTCATTAATACCTGGCAAAAATGGTCGGGTCATGTCGGGCGGCCCAAGGGGTCAGTATAGGTTCGGGTCAGGACGGGCAGTTCTAAACACCAGCCGGGTCAGAATGGGTTCTAGTCAGTCCAAACACCACACCATATAAACAATATTGAGATGGCTACTTGCTTGCTGCTTGAGTTAACACTTAACAAGTACTAATTCAATTTTTTGCATATATACTTAAAACTCTTGAACACACATTCACACAAAAAGAAAGGGATTCCCCAGCGGTCCTCGGGCAGGATTCAATCTATAACAGTTCGATTTGGTTCAGTACTGGCATTTGCTATAGCAATCGAGAGAAAAAATTTCGGTTCAGTATGACACCGACACTCGGCATAGCTCGAAAAACGAGGCTCAATCCTTCAAAATTTATAATATTATTAAAAGTAGTTTGTACAAACACCATCCCTTTATGGTCAATGAAGAATGTGACCTAAGGCCTAAGCATAATCCATGTACAAAAGTCACATGATCCAATTCTTCAAGGCTAAAATGACTTGATTTGTTGGTTCAAGTTAACTATCAAAAGTTAGGTGTCCAAGTTATTAGCATCTTAAAGCACAAAAAAATGAACAATGCACTCATAGTCCCCTCGATTTTTTGAACCTTAGCCAAACGGGTTCTCTCTGACCTGGATTCACACCGGGTCTACTTGGTGATCCAGGAATATGCAACTCCTCCGGAAATACTGGTTGATGGTTACTAACGTTTGGCAGCGGTGGAGCAGTCGGTACATATCTATCTTCAGCCTGATCTGGTCGAGGAGCCACTGGTGGCGCAGCTGTAGGAGGTGGTGGAGGATGTCCCTCCCCTGAGTTTTGATGGTTTTGCGACACCTAAACAAACGAAAAAAAAAAAAAAAAATTAGTGGTTCAAATGATTTGATCTCAAATGCATGTGTTCTTTTATCAGCCGGCCATACATAACGGCATGTTTGATTTCGTTTATTATTTTTCACGGGTCATAGATTTGGTACCTCGGATCTTGGCCTCGAAGGTTTTGAAGTCAAGTAATGAATGATTTCAAAAAATCTAGTTTGTCCCAACTCAGAGGAATTGTTCCAATAGTAAACCGCCACATCCCACGCTTTTGCTCGCATTTCCTTTAAACTTCGCTCTATATCGGTCTCATGTCGTGCAACAAACGGTCTCAACATGGCATTATATACATATCCTGTTCCCTAAAACACCCATAAACTTTCCATTTTTAGATACCAAAAGCAGTAACATTTCATAGAACGAAATATAGTCATCTTTACCTTAGTTTTAGGATACCATAAATAGATGATAAGGGCAAGCTTCATTTCTCTATACATTGGTAACCTAAGAAACATTTTTCACACAAAGATTTATGAATTCTCATGTTAAAACATGCATACATACATTAAATCATCGGTAAGTGATTAGCATAGACAGTTTTTGATACGTACCATGAAACGAATATATCCCCTATTCTTTCAAAAACTGTAAGAACTGCGATGATGACCCTGGGAAATCATAACCAAAGAACCGAAGATTCAATTATTAAGATACTAAGGGGGTGTTTGGGGTTGAGTTTTGAAATGAATTTTTAGGCTACCAAAACGCAATAATCTAAAAGCAGCTCCACCCCTGCTTTTCCAAAACGCATAATCCGTTTTGAATAATCAATCCCAAACACCCCTTAAATCATATGTTTGACCTTTTTATAAGTCCAAGTTTGACTAAGATTATTCTTTGAATAAGACATCTTTCTTTATCTTATCTTTAAGATTAAGACAATAACAAGAAACTAAAACCTTATCATGGAACATAACTGTCACATTCAATAATCAAAACAAAAAAATGGGTTTGATACTTTGATCTGATCCCAAAAATATCGTTGACCAAACAACCAAATGGTCAAACTTACCAATATTGACACCAAAATCTCAATTCTGCATTTGCTGCACTATGCTTCTCAATGGTTTTAAAACACTCAAAAGCTGGATATGCATATCCAAGAATCAACCTAAACCAATAACCAAACATCATTACATTGTTAAAAAAACGGTTAACGCACGCGCCTCAAGTCGATTCGGTAAGAAAACAATTCTGAGGCGGCACCTCATGTTGTTATTTTGTACGTGCACCTCATAGGGCCTCAAGGCAATTCGGTAAGAAAAATATTTTGAGGCGGTGCCTCATGTCGTTATTTTGTACGTGCGCCTCATTGGGCTGAAGTGGTAACAAAAACTGCGCCTCAGGGAAAACGTCTCTAGGCACGATTCCGTACTTTTAAACCTTGCATCACTAAATTCACCAAAATCCCATTTTTTCCAAAAATTAGATTCACAAATGAAAAGATACTTACACAAGACTGTTTATGATGAGCTCACCCAGCATCTTATTCCAAGATTCTGCAAAACAAATATAAAAAATACTAAAATAAGTATTAACCATCAATGATTGTAAAATCTTGATTAAAGTTACAAACTTTTTTTTTTGCAAAATTAACTGGAAAACACAAAATAAAACACTAAACTAAGTTTTAATCATCATTGACTTTGATTTTTTTTAATCAAAGTTATGAACTTTTTGCAATATTTGCTGTAAAACACTAAAATCAGATTAAAGTTATGAACTTTAAGCAAGAATTAACCAAACTTTATTAACAAACCAATCCAAATCAAATCTAACTATAAACAAAATGGAATTAAATTAATATTAATTAACTAACTCCAAATAACCTCAAAACCCCTTGTGAATAAATAAGATTAAAAACACAACTAAATAAAGAATAAGAAACCAATTATGTTAGTAGATACAATGCAGAGATCTTTGATGGTGAAATCTTGATTCTTAATAAGCAAGATGAATAATTTACCTATTAAAAAGGGATACTTTTGGTTGATGCTTTCTGGGATTTGTAAAAAGATTGATGGGAGTTTGGAAATTGATAATATTATTGTTGTTTGTCTACAACAATGGCGACTGTGTGTTTGTGTGTGTGTTGAAGGGGTAAATAACGTAGAAGAGAGAAAAGTTATATGTTTGGGAGTGGTGAAGTTTAGTATTATTTTTTTTTCGACTAACAAATCAATCCTGATCACTCATACAATATCTACTGAATAAAGGAGTACTCTGAGAGTAATCCGGGTCCATTAATAATTTCACACCAGTTTTTTAGGAAAACCCGCCGCCCAAAGGCACACTGTGGTAAAACCCAGCCCACTGCGGTAAAACCCAGCCCACCAACAGCATTTTACTGCCGGCAAGACTCAAATTCCCCACCCCTATAAGGATATAAGGAAAGCAAGAAGGGTATTACTCTTTTCTTCCTAAGAGGATTGGCAGTTTAGGATTATTAATATTATTCAATAGTTTTTGAATTTTGTGGTTAAAGATAAAGATAAAATAGTTAGATTTAATTTAGATTCTTTATTAAAATATTATTTGTTTTATTTTAGATTTTTTTTGTTGCATACTGTGCTGGGTTTTTTTTCTTTTTAACTTGCTAGTCAAATAGGAAAAAAAAAAAAAAAAGAATGCAAAGTCAATGACTATCAAGTATCAAGCAAGCATCCATGTGACGTATCATGGGTTTTTTGTCGATATATTTTCATGTTTAATTCGTATCTTATCGGTACTTTGTTGTAGAACGTTTTTATACAATATTTAGAAATAGTTTCATCAGGAAGAAAGACTTCAAAATTCAAATTGGGTTATAAGTCTTTGCGTCCGTGAGAGTTTTACTGGGTTGATAATTGTTTAGTTTGAATTTTAAGTGAAGGGAAGGATAAGATTTTAATAGAATAGATTTGGTTTATCCCTTGTAATTGTTTTATTTGGTGTGTTTCAATTATATTAAAAGAGTTGAGCGAATTTTTTTTTTGAACGTTAAATTTCATTAAAAACCGAGCAAATTTGTTTATCTCATGTTGTTGTGTTTAATATTTTTGACAATAGTTAATTTTATAATTATAAAATTACAAAAGGAATAGAAATGTGAACTACTTAACCTTTTATTAAATTTAACATTAAAATCACCACATTCCTTCACTCTCAATCAGCTCTACTTCAGTTTAGTTGAGTTTAGTTCATTTGATCTTCTTTACTTTTTTTTTTTTGAACACTCAAACAGAGCTTTATTTCACCAAATATTATTACATCTATAGATCACCCAGCCACATTAAGCGAGTTGTTACCTGGGCCAACTCACAAGAAAATAAACTACACACATTTGTTTAAACAGATTGCGACAAAAAAGACCCAACCCAGCAGACCTATCAACCCAACAGTATGCCCCATCCATCTTTCTGTTAGCCGTTGTCGAACAGCGAGAATCCCCACCAAGACGCCTTTTCAAGTCCTTCGGCCCTGCCCCTTTTAAGCATCCACCAAAGTGTTTCCAGCTTAATCTCCTCCAGAAGTACCGGTGTTGCCGTATTGACGTCTCTAAATACTTTCTCGTTTCTCTTGATCCATAAAAACCAAATAGTCGCGCAAACTACTGCAGCGACAGCCGTAGCCTTGCTGTCTGCAGACTTCGAGCAGCCGCACAGCTCCAATAATCTGTCAATCTTCTTTACTTAAATTCCAATTCTAGTTCAACTAGATTCTATGAATTAAATAAAGTTTGTGTGGAGGTTCTACATTATTTTTTTTCATTTATTTATCATCTCACATGCTATTTTTATGACATCAGATCGTCATGTTAGTGTTAGACCCCACGGACTAGGTTTCTTTTTTGGAGAGGGCACACGGCCGTTGGGCACCCACTTTAATTTTTTTTAATGGTGTATTTCGATCGGTTGGTTTTTGCCCCTCGCCTCCATTACCACCCCCTCCTTTTTCCTATTTGCAGGGCAAAATCCATTTGACTACATGGCGGGGCAAACGGGTTTTTTTTTTTTGAACGGCTAACAAATTGGAATCACTCATGGAACACTGGAGTATCATCGTGCCACCAATGTTGCCACGCGATCATATTACACCACCAAGTCACCAATTCAGGAGGAAACTCATAATAATTATGAGAAAACCCCCTTTGTGAGATTCGAACCCAGGACCTTATGGTCCCTAAGTCTTATCTCACCACCAGGATGCCGCTGGGCTATAATGTCTTTGGCCGGGGCAAAGGGGTTTTGCCTTCCATGATCACTCCACATAGTCTTAAAGATTATAATTTTATAGAACGCCCTCTCTTTCTGACACCACAATCCTTGTCATCTCCAGCAACCCCCCCCCCCCCCCCCACCCTGGCATAGTGTATTCTTGGAACTTGGTTAGTATTTCAATTGGACCATATCGACATAATTGGGATCATAGTCGTGGCAGTTAGAATAAAAGCATGTTGCTTATGTGTGTTAAATCTCAAGGTGGTACTGGTCACAACATCTTTACAACTTTTACAAAACGGTGCTGAGTGGTGACCAAAGATGGTGTCGGTGGTTGGCCGAAAAAGACAATTAGCAAATAAAATAAATAAATTATAATACCCGTTAAAAAAATAGTAAGAAAAAATGACACAACATATTGATTGGTTAACTGTCAAAGAGGGTTAAATCTCTTAGCAGCAGCCGATTTACTATAATTTAAGAATAGATTATGTTGTGTTTTCCTTGGTGACAATCTTATCTCTTGGTCTACTAAACGTCAGCCTACTGTTTCGCGTTCTAGTGCCGAAGCTGAGTACAGGGGAGTCGCAAATGCAGTTGCCGAAACAACTTGGATTCGTAACCTGCTGTTTGAGTTACACACTCCATTATCTCGTGCGCCTGTCATTTTTTGTGACAATGTTTCAGCGGCTTACTTGTCCAATAATCCGGTTCAACATCAAAGGACAAAACACATAGAGATCGACATACACTTCGTCCGAGAGAAGGTTCGTCTTGGGCACATAAAAGTTCTTCACGTGCCCTCCTCTATGCAGTATGCGGATATATTTACAAAGGGATTATCTCGTGAACTATTCCAATCTTTTTGGTCCAGCTTGAGCGTCTGCCCTCCGCCCGCTCAAACTGAGGGGGTGTAACATCCGGCCCCTCTCACCACCAATATTGTCCGCTTTGCCCCCGATGGGTTGCCCATCCAGAAGCTCACGGATTTATTTTTGGTTGCCCCGGTGGAGACTTCCCAGGAGGTCACCCATCCTAGTACTACTCCCACCTGAGCACGCTTAACTGTGGAGTTCTCCTCTCATCCACTAACATTAAGCCCAAAACGCGTTGGTGATTTAAGAGGCTTTGGATTACTTATGAACCAAGAATCTCTCCTGGCCACGGCCGATGTGGGATTTGCCTAGGGTGTCATACAAAGGTCCATGTTAATCTTCTCAGAAATCGGTACTGTTACAGGGGGTGTCTTAGCAGCAGCCGATTTACTATAATTTAGGAATGGATTATGTTGTGTTATTTAGGAGATAATCATTGTATTATTCATGTACTCCCTCCGTCCTATTATAACTGTCTTAGTTTGAAAAACACAAAGTTTTAGGCACATTAAATGATTGCTTTTTTTGCTTGCCAAATGACAATAATACCCTTGTCATATGTGGGTCCATCATATTCTTTGTTTATTTTAATTGTGTTTTTAAGGGTAAATTTGGAAGTTGGCTAATAATTTTTTAAAGTGGACACATGAAATGAGACAAATAAAAAAGGAAATATGGACACTTCTAGTGGGACGGAGGGAGTATATCTTTTCCTTTTATCAAGGTTGTATTTTCCTTATATATAGGGCCTTTGTTTATCAATAATAATCATAAAACAATTATAACCACAATTGCTTTTAAAATCATGGTAAAACACCAAGTAATAAAAAAAATCATTGTAAGAAGACTGTCAAAAGAGGGGATTAAAATCACTGTAAAGAGTGTTAATTAGGGTGCAAACGAGTTGAGCCGAGCCTGAGTTTGATCAGGCTTGAGCTTTAGCTCGATTGACTTATAAGAGCTTGAGCTTGGCTCAATTCGAGCTTTGTTTTCAAAGCTCGAGCTCGGCTCATTTATTATCAATTAGTTAATACATTGAATAAAAATAATATAAATAATAGTTCGTTTAGGCTCGTGAGCTTGATAAGTGAAGCTCAAGCTCGGGACTCCTTTACTAAACAAATTTAAATGAGTGGTAAATATTATTAAATATTATAAAACTAATATTACACTAGGATCGATAAGGCTCGACGAGTCTAACGAGCTCAACATGCCAGGCTCGAGCTCGATACGGCTCGGCTCGTTCCGAGCTTTTTACCGAGCCGAGCTCGAGCAGCTCGTGAGCAGCTCGGCTCGTTTGCACCCCTAGAACCATTAATGGTTAAAACACCAAGTAATAAGAGTTTAAAACATAAATATACCATGTTACGATCTCGTGTATTATATGGGTTAAATAAATGTATTTTTTATCTTTAGTAACTAAAAAAGTTATTGATGGTGCGTGAAGTATATATATATATTTTTTTTGAAGATATTCGTTCACACAATTTCTAGTTTTAAAATAGTTTTTACCCTAAATTAAACTACACACACGAAAGGCAAGTGTACCTATCGAAAAGTAATATAATTTAAATGGTAAGAACCGGATATCAATCCGTGGACGCGGTTTCTCAATACTAAACTTTTGCTACTGTAAAGCCTTTTCAAAGAGTTGATTTTTTGGCTTTTCTAAGTTAAATTGTAAAATATTAACAACTAATCTAACTAACACAAATGCAGTCAATCAAGGAGGAATATCACTTTAATCTCGAATCCATTTAGTTAACAAATGACAATAATCATGGATACATGGAAAGATCACAAAACACATAAATGACTAAAATCTTGCTAAAGAAATCTAGCCTTATGATTTGTTGGAAAGTTAGGATGAAAAACACAAACTAACCACCTAAAATCATACAAGTAAAAACAAGTGATACAATCATGTTAGTGTTTGAAAATGTAGACTAATTTCCCGTCAAGGATAACTTAATCCAACAACCATTTGGAAAGATCATATGAAAAACACATAACCCACCTAAGGTTAATTAATCTAAGTAATATTCATGTATTTCTTCAATTAATGATTTTCATGTCAAGATTACATAAACTAGCAATTCGTGTCAATAAATCCTAGATGAACATAAGACCTAACATGACAAGATCATTACAAACACTTTGTCTTTCCAAACATAAGCATAAGGATGCACATTCAAGAGTTTATCATGGATAATCAAGACTTCATTCACCATTCCTAGTTAAAAGACATGAACTAGCATAAACCTATACAAATCCATGAATGAAAGTTTAAATTATGAGTTTTCCAACATTACATAATTAAACAATCATAAGTCTTGAGCATCAATTAGAACCTTCAAATACACAATACCATTGAAGAATAACCAAGAAATTACTATAACATTAACATAATCATTCCCAATAATCCATAAGTTCATCAAATGTTAACTAAACTTCATCTAAATTAAAGTGATGCAAAGAGTTTAGCTCATCATGAGCTCAAAAACAACATATAAGCTTGAAATAGTTACAAGTTTCATGGTGAAATTAACAAGAATCAAACCAAGAATCCAAGCTTAGATGATGTAGATGATGTGTGATGATCTTCTTGATGTTATAATCCCTCCTAGATGCTTGCAAGTGGATGGAACTCACCAATTTGTCTAGTAAGTGAGAAAATGGGTGAGAAAATGGGCTCCAGGGGCTCTCCCTTTGTTTTTTTGTTTTTTTATAAGAGAGTTGATGAACAAGACCTTGTTTGTTTGATGACAAGACCTTGCTTGTTGGGAACATGGTCTTGCTTATTTGGAGGCAGGACCTTGGTTGGTGTTGACTCGATCCGCGATTCCCATTGGTTCGTAGATGCCGATGAACATATTCAGAAACCAAATCTCGAGGTCTGCTAGTAAGAGGGAGCATGGTCTTGCTTGTAGAGGAGCATGGTCTTGCTTGTAAAGGAGCATGGTCTTGCTAGTTTTTGCTACCAAAGCTTCATTTTGCTTCACCTCTTCCAATTTCCAGCTCCAAACCTAAAATTTCACAAATAACATTTTTAAGCATTGATTATCATGAAATTTCCAAGAATCATGCATAAAAAAAGGAAATAAATCATGCAATAAAGATGCATAATTGTATGCTCATCAAACGTCCCCACACTTGAATCTTGCTTGTCCTCAAGCAAGAAATTAACAAAAACACTAAATGGCAACAATCAACTAACCACATGAACATAAACTCATAACAAAGGTCTAAGATATACACAAGGAGGCAACCATCAAAAGAAAGAAAACCATTAGATAAAAACGAGAAAATTCTAAGAGCAATGATTTATCTATGAAATCCCCAACATGACAACTTTGCACCTCACAATGTTCACTCACACTCGGCTAATTTATATGATCATACATAATGTGGAGTATGAATAAAACACTCAATGCCAAGACAATAACTATGCAATAATATAAACTTGTAAAAGGATCAAATCTGTACCAACATAGCTAGAAACATCACATAAATCATGAGGACTTTGTTCGGGTTGTAACTTGGCTAAGGTTAAGGTAGGGAAGTTTGGGAGAAAGTGGCAAAAGTGCTAAAAATCCGGAAACTATGCTAACTCGAAACAATAATAATATACAACTACTACCATACTACAAATCGAGAGCTTTTAAGATTTTTGCTTCTTTTGCTCCAAAATTGCTCTAAATAGAAGCCAATTATGCGGCTTTTTCTTTCTTTATTTTTTTTTCACTTTTTTTTCTTTTTTCATTGTTTTTTTTTTTCATCTCTTTTTTTCACTAACTATATATATAACCATGTAGCTCGGAGGGAACTAAGCACGTCTACTTAGACAAAAACTCCAACATGAGAATATATAAAAAAATGAAAAAGAAGTGAGACTAGCACTAGCCAAACCGGATTTTTAGCAAAATGGTGAAAATACAAAAGGCTAATTTGGCTAAAGTGGTTGTAAACAAATATGGGTGAAAGCGAAAAACATGGGAAAAGGCTCAACAAGGCTCACTAAAGGAATATGACAGGTGTAGGTATGTAAAAGGAAAGAAAATGGCTAAAACAAAGAGGTTTTCCTAATGCCTCAATCATATTTATGCTACGAATCCACTCGAGGCCGAAAGATGTATACCTACCACAAGTTTTATATTGCAAAAGTTATTCGGCACGCTCAACTTTTGCCCGCAAAAACATGAGCAAAAATAATACTAAAGCTAATAAGGCTCAAAAATAACTCACGGAAACGGGCATAGGGGCATAAATGCAACGTAGAACATGCGGGTCATCCTTTCGATTTACCATACTCAAAGAAAAAAAAATTGATTTTGTTTCTCTATAGTTTCTTTTTAATCAAGTGCCCCACGTAGTGCTCTCAACCTTGTTATTTGTCAAAAATTAAAGATGTTCCATGTATGTTATCACGTCTTTTTGATGCCACAAAATTAATTTAGGAGTATTTTGCAAAAAAAAAAAAAAAATCAATTATTTCTTTATTTTTAGGACAAGCAAAATCCAAACAAATTCCCTCCCCACACTTGAACTGTACATCGCCCTCGATGTACAACAAAAACATACAAAGCAAAGAAAATGCAATGCAATGGAGTGTGAAAAGAGAATGAAACTTCCCTTCCGAAGATCATGCGAAAAGGATGTCCCTCAGTGCAGTGTCAACCATCCAAGCAACTATCAAACTGAAATACCGGTCACGTGATTCTATCACCGCAACATCCAATGCAAATCCTCAAACCTGCAAAAATAAACAAATATATACAAAACATGCTAAGGTTTTTAACGAGTCTTTAGCTAGACTCATCACCCCGAATTCACGTGTTCCTGGGGTGGAGGTTAACAACCTCCTCGGCCACGTCAATAGGTCCGTCAATGTAAAGCTTAAGACGATGACCATTAACTTTAAACACCCGACCGTCCTCATGTCCTATCTCCACGGTACCATACGGGAACACCTCCCTCACCGTATAAGGACCCGTCCAACGAGACTTGAGCTTTCCTGGGAACAACCTAAGACGTGAATTATAAAGTAATACACGATCACCCGCTCGGAATTGTTTCTGGTCCTTCAAGCGGCGGTCATGTAACATCTTGGTTCGCTCCTTATACAATCTGGAGTTCTCATACGCATCATTCCTAAGCTCCTCAATCTCGTGGATCTGTACAAACCTGCTTTCACTCGCAGCTCCTAAATCAAAGTTCACTGCCTTCAAGGCCCAATAGGCCTTGTGCTCGAGTTCAACAGGGAGATGACATGCCTTCCCATAGACTAATTTAAACGGTGTGGTGCCTATGGGAGTTTTGTAGGCTGTTCGCAAAGCCCACAATGCATCATCTAACTTCTCTGACCAATCCTTACGGTTAGCACCAACCGTTTTCTCCAAAATCCTCTTAATACCTCGATTAGTGACCTCTACCTGTCCACTTGTCTGTGGATGGTATGGCGTTGAAAATCTATGGTTCACTCCATAGCGTGACAACGCCTTGTCCAATTGCGCATTACAAAAATGCGTCCCTCGGTCACTAATCAAGGCTTTGGGAGCACCAAAGCGGGAGAATAACTTCTTCAAGAACTTAACGACCACCCTAGCATCATTAGTGGGTAAGGCTTGGGCCTCCACCCACTTTGAAACATAATCAACGGCTACCAGGATGTATCGATTTCCATAAGAAGTCGGGAAAGGTCCCATAAAATCAATCCCCCAGACATCAAAAATCTCACAAACCTGAATAGGTTTCTGGGGCATCTCATCTCGAGATGAAATATTGCTCGCCCTCTGGCAAGCATCACACGCACACACCATATCATGAGCATCGCGGAAGATGGTGGGCCAGAAAAAACCAGCATCAAAAACCTTCTTCGCGGTCAAAGTCGCTCCATGGTGTCCACCTGTCGGGCCCTCGTGGCAGTGTCTCAAAATCTTGCGTGCCTCATCACCATACACGCACCTACGCACGATCTGATCGGCCCCAACTCGAAACAGATAAGGATCCTCCCACAAATAATACTTCACATCAGCGAAGAACTTTCGCTTTTGTTGGTGGGACATTCCTTTCAAAACAATCCCACTCGCGAGATAATTCGCGAAATCCGCAAACCATGGATAATCATCCTCGTTCGTCTGGATATGCATAAGGAATTCGTGAGGGAAGTTGTCATTTATATTGACCCCCACTGAATCCGATGAAGCTGAGCACTCAAGACGAGAAAGGTGATCCGCCGATAGATTCTCGGCCCCTTTCTTATCACGGATATCGATATCAAACTCCTGTAGCAAAAGAATCCATCGTATCAATCTCGGCTTGGCATCCTGTTTACTGAATAGATACCGAAGGGCTGCATGATCCGTGTACACAATGGTCTTGGAAAGGACAAGATAAGACCGAAACTTATCGAAAGCAAAGACCACAGCAAGGAGCTCTTTTTCAGTAGTGGTGTAGTGCTCCTGCGCGTCATTCAGGGTCTTGCTAGCGTAGTAAATCGGGTGAAAGTGCTTATCTTTCCTTTGACCCAAGACAGCCCCCACTGCGAAGTCACTCGCATCGCACATAAGCTCAAATGGTAGTGTCCAATCGGGAGCTACCATGATCGGGGCATTCACCAACTTCTCCTTCAACAACTCAAATGCCTTAAGGCATTCACTGGAGAAAACAAACTGGGCATCCTTCTCGAGGAGCTGAGTCATGGGACGGGCGATTTTGGAAAAGTCCTTTATGAATCGCCGATAGAAACCTGCATGACCAAGAAAACTCCTAATAGATTTCACGGATGTGGGAGGCGGGAGTTTAGAAATAGTTTCAACTTTGGCTCGGTCAACCTCGAGCCCCGCCTGTGAAATCTTGTGCCCAAGAACAATGCCCTCCTTCACCATGAAGTGGCATTTCTCCCAGTTCAACACAAGGTTGGCTTCTTCACACCTAGCCAACATCCTTTTCAGATTCCCAAGACAATGATCAAATGAACTCCCAAAAACAGAAAAGTAATCCATAAAAACCTCCATGGAGTCCTCAATCATGTCATGAAAAATGGCCACCATACACCGCTGAAACGTAGCCGGAGCATTACACAGTCCAAAGGGCATCCGTCGATAGGCGAATGTGCCATAGGGACACGTGAATGTCGTCTTCTCCTGATCCTCAGGAGCAATGGGAATCTGAAAGTAACCCGAAAAACCATCAAGGAAGCAGTAAAACATCTTTCCCGACAACCTCTCTAGCATTTGATCAATGAAAGGAAGTGGAAAGTGATCCTTCCTCGTGGCATCATTGAGTTTGCGGTAATCGATGCAAACTCTCCATCCGGTGACAGTACGAGTGGGAATCAACTCATTCTTTTCATTCACCACTACTGTCATACCTCCTTTCTTCGGGACTACCTGCACAGGGCTAACCCATGGTGAATCAGAGATCGGGTAAATCAAGCCTGCATCAAGTAGCTTAATGACCTCTTTCTTCACGACTTCCTGCATATTCGGGTTCAAGCGCCTCTGATGCTGAACCACAGGTTTAAAGTCCTCCTCCATCAAGATCTTATGGGTACAAAAGGATGGATTTATCCCTTTTATATCCATGATCTTCCATGCAATCGCTCTCTTATGCTGTTTCAGAACCTCAAGTAACTTGCCTTTCTCGTCTCCAGATAAGGAAGATGAAATGATAACTGGCAGACTGGACTCACCCTCCAAGAAAGCATACTCCAAATGGGACGGGAGCTCCTTGAGCTCAATGGGTGGTGGGTCCTCAACAGAAGGGCGTGCCTTAGGCTCGGCATCGCGATCCACAACCTCAAAGACCTCCGGGCACGGGGGAGGCTCATGACTTAACAGACAGGCCATCTCCTCAGCTGGCTGGCTCACGAAAATCGAACCAAACACCTCCCCACTAAGTAACTGTGTGTCCCGTGTCTCCTCCTCAAATGTGTCCAGAAGATGATCACTCACGCATGAATCAATGGTGTCAATGAGGTAAAGTGCATCATCCTGACTCTGTGGGTGCTGCATGGATCTCCCAATATCAAAGGTCACCTCCTCATCATCAACCCTAAGTGTAAGTCTACCGGTGCAGACATCAATCAGGGCCCTAGCAGTGGCTAGGAACGGGCGACCAAGGATAAGTGGTACATTTTTATCCTCGTCCATGTCTAGAATCACAAAGTCAACTGGGAACACGAACTTGTCAATCTTGACAAGCATATTCTCCACAATACCTCGCGGGTATTTCACGGATCTGTCAGCAAGCTGAATGCTCATACGTGTCGGCTTAGGCTCGCCTAGGTCTAGTTTAGCAAAAACCGCATAAGGCATGAGGTTAATGCTAGCACCAAGGTCAGCCAAAGCATTGCTAACAGATAAACTACCAATCAAGCATGGGATAGTGAAACTCCCAAGATCATTCATCTTCTTAGGTAGTTTATTTTGGAGAATGGCAGAACACTCCTCATTCAAAGTCACATGCGAAAGCTCCTCAAGTTTCTTTTTGTTGGTGAGGATGTCTTTCAGAAACTTCGCATACTTAGGCATCTGTGAAAGTGCCTCAATGAATGGTAAATTTATATGAAGCTGCTTGAAAAGCTCAAGAAATTTACCATAGTGTTCCTCCATTTTCTGTTTTTTCAACCTCCCTGGATATGGAACGGGAGGGACATACTCTCTCACTGGCTCCCTGGATCGTGCTGTACTTGCTGGGCCTCGCCTCAGATGCACCTCATCTAGAGTCTCAGTGTCCACCTCCTCAACAGTCGGCTTAGATGTAGAAGCCGGAGGGGTAGTCTCAGTGGTCTTGCCACTCCTCAAAGTGATAGCCTTCACGTGAGCATTCGGGTTCGTTTCAGTATTGCTCGGGAGGCTACCCTGTTGTCTCTCAGATAGGAGCTTTGCAATCTGCCCTACCTGGTTCTCGATGGTCTGCATCGAGGCTTTCTGACTCCTCAACTCGCTTTCGTGCCTCGCGAACTGATCATCCTAATCCTTGAACCGCTTTGCACTGTCCCGACTCTGAGCATTCTGGTTCGCTAAGATTTGTCCAAGCATATCCTCCATGCTGGGCTTCACTTCAGATTGGGACTGCTGAGGGCGAGGAGGGTAAAACTGACCCTGAGGCTGCTGTGGTCGAGGAGCAAATCCGGGTGGCTGCTGGCTAGAGGAGCCAGCTTTCCAACTAAAATTCGGGTGATTCTTCCACCCCGGATTATAGGTATTGCTGTAGGGATTGTTCTGGGGGCGAACCTGGTTTCCCATGAAGTCAACCTGCTCGTGAATCATCTCTCCCAGCTGACAATCACTACTCGACTGTGCTCCTCTACCCGTCTCACAACCAGATTGAGACTGAATTTGGTTTGCCATCAACATATCAAACTTCGTGGACAACGCGTCCATCCGTGCAGCCATGGCAGTAAAATCGTCTACATGGTGGACTCCCTGCCTTGTAGACTTCCCTCTCAAGGGTTGGTGTGTGCGATTCTTCTCGGCAACTCTCTCCATGATCTCAAATGCTTCACGGGCGTTCTTCGTGCCAATGTCGCCACCCGCAAAAGTGTCTACTAACTGTCGTGCTGCACTATCCAGACCATGATAGAAGATCTGACATTGCTGCCACATAGGTAACCCATGATGTGGAACCTTTCTCATAAGGCTTTTGAATCGGTCCCACGCCTCATAGAGAAGCTCATCATCCTCCTGTCGAAAATTGAGAATCCGGTTCTCATCATCCTCTTGTAGAGGAGCATGGTCTTGCTTGTAAAGGAGCATGGTCTTGCTAGTTTTTGCTACCAAAGCTTCATTTTGCTTCACCTCTTCCAATTTCCAGCTCCAAACCTAAAATTTCACAAATAACATTTTTAAGCATTGATTATCATGAAATTTCCAACAATCATGCATAAAAAAAGGAAATAAATCATGCAATAAAGATGCATAATTGTATGCTCATCAGTTATTTTTTTTAAAACTCATATAGTGCACAGACTGAATATTGTTCATTAAGAAAAAAAATATGGTTCCATCTATTGATTTAGGTTGTAATCAACAATGGATAAGCGGCGAAAGATAACAAAGATTAATATCAACATGCTTGATATCAGCAGCGAAAGGCAACGAAGATTAATATCAGCACGATAAGACAGTGACAACTAATATCAGTGCTATAAGAACAACTTTATAAACAACACAATAAGAAGAAAAGCCCGATTTTATAAGACTATGGGGTGTGGTTCCCCTTCCCCCTTCCTTCCCCTTGTCCACATCAGCGCCACATCATTTTCCCCTTCTTCTTCCCCTTCTATGGGAAATGGTTCCCCCTTCTTCCCACTTCCTTTTTTTATTATTTAAGTATTAAAAAAGTAAAAAATAAACAAAACTCACACACATTCATCAGACACACACACACACACACACTCTTCATCTTCTCCAAAACACACACTCTCTCTCTCTGTACTTCTCTTCCCTTTAAAACCCCACACACACACATACACACTAGACAAAAGCTCCACCGCCGTCTAGTTGTCGTCTCTGGCGGCAGAAGCTCCACCGTCGTCGTCTCCGGCAAGCTCCACCGCCGTCGTCTCCGGCAACAGGTCTTCTCTCTCTCTCTCTCTCTTTAAACCCCTCTCTCTCTCTATTTAACGTTCAAAAAAACTTTGGGAAATGGGACGGGGAGAACGGGAAGAATTCCCCGAGTACACCGAAGCTGGAGCGGGGGGGGGGGGGGTGTGTTCCCCTTCGGGGAAAGCTCCACGTCAGCCTTCCCGAAGCCTTTCCCCACCCACACCCCACAGTCTAAAACCTCAGGAAAACAATACCCAATTTTGATTTGATTGTGTACTTCCACACCACTACAAAACACCTTCTACCACAATTGCTACAATTAATTGCTTTTGTTAGCGTGTCATCTCACATTCTCACTATACAAAACATTCCGTGGAACCACTTTTAACAATTTCATAGCATCTTTTAAAAGTAAAATAATAAACTAACATACGTACCCAAGGTCTAGGAGAGTGAGATAGAGGTAAACTTTATGTCTACCTAGTGGATAGAGTCATAGAGATGTTAATATGTTATCATGTTACATTCAAAGAGACCCTTTAAAATTTAAAAACCTAATCCATAAAACTTAATGACGTATACCCAAAAGGCCAAACCTCTAGAACGGAGATATTGGCCCAACAAATAGAATTGGGTCAGTCTGTTCAAGTTTGTTATATCAAAATGTTTGTTATAAGTAAATGGGTTAAAGTGGGAAGAATAATAAATTCTTAGACCATGTGTAGTGAGGGTGAAATTTCGAGCCTTTCACTTGGATATTTTTTGACAAGTGTCATGTAGATCCCGCTAGGAGCTTGAAAGGACTTGAAATTTACAAGGAGTGTAGTGGTGTGGTTGAGTCTGAGCGTGTGTATAAAAATATTAAATTTGAATTAAAAAATTAAAAAAAAAAGAAAAGGAAAAGGAAGTTGTAGGAGGAAGAGTGAGTGGCAGCAATTGATTGGAGGAAGAGAGGAGAGCAAGGCGTGAAATAATTCACGCTCTAACCATTAGCGCCCGTTTCAAGCCCGGGGGCGGTGTGCCAAGCGCCAATTAGACGCGAATTGCCCCTTTAGCGCCTGTTTCAGCCACCACAACGGTCGGGCTTAGAAATATAAAAACAAAACCAACAATTACAATTTTTTTATAAAACAACTAACTTGAATATATAGAGTGGATATTGTTTAGCAGGTTGTTATATAAAAATTTAAACCCAATTAAATTGATTATTGATTTCAGAAATCGTATGAGGATAAATTAAAAAGTATGAAGTTAAACACATATCATAAGAAATCTTGAGGTTTAAAAATATACAGTATACTGTTTCTAAAAGTTAGGTTCATATTCTGCCATAGTGGTGTAGTGGTAGGCGAACCTGTGTTTTCCTCGTGAGACCTGAGTTCTATCCTCATTACCACCACTTTGGTGGGATATGGCAATGATGGGGAGAACTTGGCCTTCCCGGTGGGGGAAGCTTGAAGCTGAGTTGACCCGGTTTTTATCTGGTCGACTCCAGCGGGCGACAGTAAAACTGAGCTCGTGTGGAGGCGATACGATTTTCGGCCGGAAGCCGTTAACACCCCACACAACCTACAGCGAGGACCCGGTTAAGACAACATAGACTGGGGGTGTAGAGGGTCAGGGCCTGCTGTGTAGGTATGACAACTTCCGAGTAAAAGAAAGTCATCTTCAAAAAAAAAGTTAGGTTATTATTTAAATGAGGGGGCCAATTTGACATACATACATGCAAACAACTATTCGACATATACGCAAACAACTGTTTGAAATTTGGGAGAGAGGGCATGATTTGACATAACATACCCAAAACGACCATTATATTGAAGATCTACGCCTGTTTCGACTTGAAATTTTACACGAACCCGAACACAACTTGAAAATTCGTAGGTTGACCCAGACATGACCCGTTCGACCCGATTTGTTTTATTTGTTATTTTTCGCATATAATATTATCTTATAATTAAAGTTTAACAACAAAATTACAAAACCTATTTAGGCTAAACCTAAACCTACGAATTTTGTGTTGGGTTACACCCCTAAATATTGTTCTTAGCTTTTTTCACCATCTCTTTTTTCCATCTTCCCTTAGGGAGGAAGGGACACCTTAGGCTTCAAGCCTAAGAAGCACCAATCACACATTGTTACGTCATTTTACCTATTAAGTAGCCTAAAGTAGCTTAAACACTGGAAATGACTAGACGAAAGTATCCTAAACTTTTTTTTTTGTTTTTTAATATTAATTAATAAATAAAACAAAATCAAATCAAATAAGATTAATTAAATAAGGCAAAATAAACGTAAATATAATAAAAAGAAATACGAAACATAACATAAAAAATAAAACTAATCCTCGTTCAACTCGAGTCCATCCATCGGCCAATTATATGCTAACGCAATTTCCCGTTTACGCGCAATGGCCACTTTCTTCATTGGACGCCTAATATAGTCATGCGGTTTGTTAAATAACCCAAAGTCAGTGTTAAAATCTATTTTCATGATACTCGCCATTTGTGCCGCGAGTAACGACATATACTCGTCCACGACTTTCTTTTTTGTTTCCGTTATCTCCTTAAGTACCGCTTCTTTATTCTTTGCGTACTCCAAGACTGTTTCGCCCAATCCACTTTTGCTAGACGACTCGGCTTGTTTCTTTTCTTGCCTCCTAGGTTGTGTCGGGCGATTTTCTTCGTTTAAGTCCGGCACCGACCCACTAGATGGCGCCCCGACTCCTCGTTTTCTATAGAAAAGTACAATCCGGATTCCGATGTCCTTCTTTGCTTATCCAAACTACTTCCCGACTCCTCGTTCATCAACGAGACTTTTGACCACTTCTCACTTTCCTTAACAATCTTCCACGCCGCTAAATGTTTGAAAACGCTCTTTGTTTTTTTCGTGATAATCATCTAGCGCCCTTGTCATGACATCTACCATAATGCAACCACTTTTCTGAATCTGCTCCACTAAAAATAAAAAAATACAAATATATTTAAAAGTCGTATAATGGTTTTATAAAAACATTCTAAATAATAAAAGTAAAAAATTAGTACCGCTTGAATGTAATAGCCGTTGAACATGTTCAATTGCATCAACATTTTATACCACTTTGAATTAACTTATGGATGGTGCGATTGGAACCACCAAGTTGTTCGTTGAAATGCTTTAGCACAACCTTCCATAAACTATTTTTGTTTTACTTATTTCCATTCACCTGATCGGTCGAAACATGTATGAATGCTTTTCGCCAAAGCAGCTTCTTATTCCTAAGTCCCCTCGGCTCGCTCAGCGCTACCACTAAATTTCCCTTTTCTTCTTTCTTTTTGGGTCTTATCGAACCTCAACATCTTCTCCAATCGGCTCCTCTTCTTCATCTTCTTGAAATTGGATTTCGGGAATGGGATCATCATCATCATCTTGGTCTTCTTGACGTGCCCCCTATACGTCTTAAACACATCGAAAGAAGCCATAACATCTTGTGAAAAGTCGAGCCAAGCAGGTGGTACCATCGGCCCGCTAGGGTGAGAAAAAAATCGTGTGTTGTATGTTGGGCTATAGAAATTGGGTGGGGGTTGTGTAAAATATCCTTGTCGGTTGGGTAGTGTTGTAAGAATCGCTAGGTGCTAGTCGGTTGGTCGGTAAGGTACTGACTAACGATTAATCGAGATTAGTAGAGATTAATCGTGATTAATCGGATTGGGATTTATATGTAATTTTTAGTTTTATATATATACACACATTTTATATGTAGTTTTTTAAGTGAGCATGTTTTAACATCTTCCTCGACTCATATCTTTAACTATGTATTGTTAAATCGCCAGAATTTACAGATTTTAGTTGGAGTCTAATTGAAACATACAGATTTTGGTTGGAAGTTGGCTAGACAGCCACTGACTTGTGATTAATATGTGTTTACTCGGTAATCCCCCGACTAGCGATTAATCTCAGATTAATTAGAGGCTAGGCGGGATTTTTACAACCATGTTGGGGTAGTGTAGGCCTATATAGATCACCTTAAAATTCGGGAGGTAACAAATCACTATCACGTCGGTTCACACCTCGTGAGTTTGCACCACCACCGCAAGATTTGGTGTTTTCTTGCTTGACCCAACAATTTTTTTTTTTCTTGCTTCTCTATGGTGAAAAGATTTGAAAGAATGGATGGAATTGGTTTGAAATGAATTTGAATGGAATAAGTTTGAATGTGTATTTAATAGATTTAATTAATAATTTTTATAATTGTACAACAGTCACATGACTGTTTGAACCCTCAAGCAGCATCGGCAACCACAAGCCAATCCACATAACCGATTCTCATAGCCAAATGGGGTAGAACTGTGTAGTCGATTCGGATACTAAGCTGATCACACAATACCGAAGGCGTCCCGTGCTCCCTAATACGATTTTCTCGCTTGCCTGTCAGAGAAAATCCCTAATAATTAATGCAATATATTTACTCCTTAAAGTTTAGTTAATGAAAGAATTTATGTACTTTAACCAATAAAAAAACAAATACAATCAAAATAATTAAATAATTATATCATAATAAAAATATTTTTTTTGAACGGTCAACTAAACAACGCCGGGTACTTCGTACGCGGCCCTCAGTGGCAAAGACAGGGGCACAGCCCGGCCCACCCCGGACGCACGAAGCCCCTAGCCCGCCCGACAGCCCGCTTCCAGGGAAAACCCGACCCACATCCCCGTCCGAAGGCACGACAGTAGTGAACCGGTAAAACCTGGCGAGATCAGGACTCGAACTCATGACCATAGGCCATGAGTCATCCATCATTTCTCATTATGTACTTCGTGTGAATCGAACCTGAGACCTTCAAGAGAGATCCCTGGTTCATTCACCAACTGAGCTACCCGTAAATGACTCATCTATACATATAATAAACCAAAACCATTTTAATGACATGGCACTCAAAGAGGGTATTCTCTTCATTGAGTGTGTCATGTGTCATTCCATGTGGCAAGAACTTTATTTTAGGAAAATAATAATTTAAAATTTAAAAACAAAATTAGATTTTTATCTCTAATGTTTTCTCTCATAACTTTTAAACGTTAATATCTTTTATATACGAGATTTTTTAAAGAAAAAAATTACACTAAATTAACGAGCGTTTTATTGTCTTTCCAACAGTTACCATAGTGCTATATAAAAAACGGAGAAAAAAAAGACTATTTTTTTGTGTGGTTTTGTTCATACAGGAAAAAAACACAAAGTATTCAGGTTATTTCATTAATCATGTATAAGCAAGTCATTAATTATGTTCAAACCAGTAAATATGAATTTTATTTACAACATGTGTTAGCATTGGGGTTGTACATTGTTTTAGGTTAGGTTTTAATATTAGAGTTATATATTGTTTAAGGTTAAGCACTAACATTGAAGATACATTGTTAATTGTTTTAGGTTAAGTGCTACCCGCAGCTTTCCTGCATGTAACTGTAAAACGCATCAGTCTATTTCAGGTGTAAAATTGATATTTCAAATTAGATTTTCTCAACCCGGGACGCCCCGGGATATAATCTAGTAATAAAAATATTACATTAATTTTCGCTAATGAACGGACAAACCTACTAATAACAGTAAAAATTACACCGATTGTCTTTACTCTTTACTTTCGTCCAAATTATATAACTTTATCTTTACGTCTTATTTACACTACAAAAATATTATAAATAATCAACCACCTATTAAAAATTTACAAACCTATTTAAATATACACATAGACATTCCATATTTTTATTACAAAAGAGATTTTATTCCTAAATACAATAGATTTAGATTTGTCCAAATCAATTAAACACAATAATAATAACTCATCACCGCCTTCCAATAATATTATTATCATTCCCTCTTTTTATAAACCATCAAGAACCCTACACAAATTATTATTATTCCCTGCAACTTAATCGATAATAATAATAATAATGCCATCACCGATTATTACTATTCGTTCTGTATGGAACCACAACGTAGAGCACGAATTCAACTTAATCAACTCAATCATCAGCGATTATCCATACGTTTCAATGGACACAGAGTTCCCTGGAGTCGTTATTCGTCCCAATTTCCATCCCTTTCATCACCAAAACCCTAATCAATGTTATGATCTTCTCAAATCAAACGTCGACGTTTTGAAGTTAATACAAGTTGGGTTAACTTTCACAGATTATTATGGCAATTTGCCTAATCTTAATGAGAATAATAATAATTGTTATATATGGGAGTTTAATTTTAAAGACTTTGACCCGTCACGTGACATGCACGCGTCTGAATCAATAAACATGTTAAGAAAACAAGGGATTGATTTTGATAAGAATGTTAAAGATGGGATTGAGACAATGAAATTTGCTAAATTGATGATGGAATCAGGGTTGGTGTGTAATGGTAATGTGAGATGGGTTACGTTTCACAGCGCGTATGATTTCGCGTATTTGGTTAAGGCGTTGACAGGGGGGTGTTGCCGGATGAGTTGGAGGAGTTTGTAGGGGTTTTGAAGGTGTTGTTTGGTGACAGGGTGTATGATGTGAAGCATTTGATGAGGTATTGTGATGGGTTGTTTGGTGGGTTGGATCGTGTGGCGAATAGGCTTGATTTGGTTCGGGTGGTTGGGAAGTGTCATCAAGCTGGTTCGGATAGTTTGTTGACGTGGCGTGTGTTGAGAAGATTAGAGAGGTTTGTGTTGGTGGACCGGAGAAGTATGCTGGTGTTCTTTATGGTTTAGAGGTTGTTTGATGGTTGTTAGGAGGTTTAGTGGCCGTATAGCGTCTTTGTTAGTGGATTAATGGATGTAAATTTGTGATCTTTCTAATATCAGTTTATTAGTCTTTTGATATCTTGTTTGTTTGTTTGTTGTGTTCTGTTACTTTTATATCACTCGGCACGCTACATATGCAACATATACGCAATTGGTAGATTAGATTAGACGTTGTAAATGCAGGCAAAATCGCCTGCGTAAGTTGTTTTGCGTTTGCTGTGAGTGCGATTTA
The DNA here is from genome assembly GCA_030844895.1 of Ambrosia x helenae. Lineage (NCBI taxonomy): Eukaryota > Viridiplantae > Streptophyta > Magnoliopsida > Asterales > Asteraceae > Ambrosia > Ambrosia x helenae. Next base: position 78,597 of record JAUTDX010000652.1, read on the forward strand.
TATGCTTTTTGATGAATGTTAAACATTGGTATCGGTAATTGCAGAGTATCATATTTTTGGTTGGTATAGCTGTTAATAGCGATTGTAGCGCCTGCCATAGCTAATAGCTTAGCGTATAGGTGAAAGGTTGCTACAGAGTACAGACCCTGTAGCGATAAATAACATATTTTTTTAATGTATGTAGATGATTAGTGATAGCGTATTTTTAGCACTTCATACATAATTGATGTGTTAAATATAGCTTTTATTTATTGTTTATTACTTTACTCCTCTATCGCTAAACATGAAATTGCGGGCGCTATTTCGTCGCTATCGCTACGTGGCATATAGGTAGCGTGTCGCAATGATCCGTTATTCGCTATTGACAACTCATGGAGGTAATATTAAGCTGCCATAGGCCCATAGTAACATAATACATAAGCAGGTGCATGGTTATATACTTATATGTTATATTACCCCTCGCCGCCACCCTCTGGTAATTTCTTATCTTATACTTCTGGTTGTCTAGCAGTCAGGTAGAGGTACGCAGGTACAGGAACGTGAACTTAGATAAACCGTGAAGAACGACAGCTTATCTGGTCATGATACTGCAATATCAATAAGCAGGTCATTATCTTCTACTACTTAATTGTATCTTTTTTATCTGTCCTGGTTGTCTGGCAGTCATGTTGTATGTGTACATATCGTAATTTTTTTTCTTTTCGTTTTTCTATGTTTTACTGATTCTCTATTAGGATGTCGGTTCGTTACTAATGATGTTTGCTGGTTAACTTGAGACTCTAATGCTTTTGCAGTAGGAATATGTTAATGTCAATCTTTTTTTGTATGAGGTGATGCTGTTTCTCAGGTTGTAGTATCTATTTAGAAACACGAAACGGTTGCAGTTTTTATATTTGTAGTCTAAGTAGAGGTACACACACATATCATGAATATTTAGTGTTTTTGTACTTTTTTAGGTTGCATTGATTCTATATTAGGATTTCGGTTCGTTACAAAAGATGATTGATTAGAGTGTGTGTTTTAGGACAAAGTTTAATCTCCATATGATGATTGCAGCTTCTGCTTATCGTTAAGTTGATTGAAGTTAAGTTGGTTGGGCTATTGCTGACGTGGCAATAACTGGAGACATACATCTGAAGGCAAAACTTAGAAAATCAATTGGAGAGAATGTTCGAAAGTTTAGGGGACGGGGCTAATCCACGAAACCAGGAAGACGAGGGAATAACTGCTCTTACTAGCTCTTAGTTTAAGTGTTTGTTTTCTGCATTTGTTTTGTTTTCATGGATGTTATGTTTATCTAATTAGGATGCTATCCTTTTGTAATTGGAGACCTTCCCTTCTCGAAATAGGATCTGCGTATATTTCCTAGATTTTATCAATTAGTTCCTTCGTCGGGAAATTTAGTGATGGCCCCTAACACACGCAGCGACACTGAAGAGAGCAGACCAAACCCAGACCCATTGCTTCTCAATTGGCAGCGGCTGCTACTACATTACTACATTAGAATCCATGGATACACTACTGAAGGAGGTTGCAGCCCTTAAATCACAGTGGTGGTTTTGGGCAGTTCGATGAGGGTGAATCTTCATGGCATCATGATCTTCAATACCAATTTTTCATACCCGACTTGAGGACAAGTCGGATTTCGGAGTAGGAACTATTGATACAAACCCGAACCCCACTCTTGCTACAAAGCGTGTGTGTGTGTGGGGGGGGGGGGGGGTAGAAAAAATTTGTTTTGTGTCCATTGATGTTTTATGTTTATCGAATTAGGATTCTATCCTTTCGTAATTGGAAACCTTCCCTTCTCGAATGCGGATTTGCTTTACTAGTTGAATCATTTGCTTTGAGTTCAATTTCTGGATTCTATCAGTTACCTTCGGTTACAAGTATAGCAAGCACTAACTAATCTATATAAAATGATACAAGGTATTAGATTGTCTAAATTGGTGGCATTCTTAGCTTAAAACAACAAGTGTTTGTGGCTGTCACCAATTCTGTGTTCTTAATCATTTGTGGTGAACAATTGGGCTGTTGGGTTACCGGTTCTTTCAACATTTAATTGTAGAAATGTTTGCTTTTAAAGATACGGAGTATCATTTAACAAAATTAGATGATTTGACATAATTATGACTCAAGCCATAAACAATAATTTTAAAATGTTTAGGTAAAACTAATATAACAAAAAAACTAGAAAAAAAAATGTTTGAGCATTAAGAATAATATGAATAGAGTTTTTTACCCTTCTCTAAATTTAATTATTGTCACATGTCAACATCGAAATCATTTTTACCCTTCTCATGAATCTCATACTTTTTACACGAGCCTCTACACACACACACACATATATATATATATATATATATAGAGAGTAAAGATCCGGTACAAATAGCTTTTTTGGTAAGAACTGTGAGAATCAAAGGAGGGTATTTTTTTTAAAAAAAAAAAATTTAAATTTTTTTCCCCATATTGTTAAACATGTATTATAGTATTGAAAACTAAAAAAAAAAAAAATTGGTGTACAGTAATTACGTGTAGAGTAATTACATAATTACTCTAGTGTAAAACTAATGTATGTACCTTAATGACGTAATTACACTAAAAAAAATTTTTTTTTAATTTTTTTTTGTATTATTCATCTAGAAAGAATGTTTAAGCACATGGGAAAAAAAATTTCTAAAAAAAATAAATTTTTTTTACCCCCCTTGATTCTCACAGTTCTTACAAAAAAAACTATATGTATTTGATCTTTACTCTATATATATATATTATGATTTTTTGGTTTCCCGTCTATAGAAGAATTTGATACAATATATACATTGTATATTTAAATGTAGAGCAAGGTTATCGTATTTTATCTTTTTCATCTAGTTAAATATGTTTTTGGTTCTAAAATCTAAAAAAAAGGTTAAAATTTTATAGAGTTACTTTAGTAGAGTAATTATACAATCTCTAGAGTAATTATACAATCTCTAGAGTAATTACTCTAGTATAGTAATTGTAGATTTTTTTATCATCTAGAAAACATACTTTGATTAGATGAAAAAAGAAAATCTCATTTAGTTATTATATATTAAGACTTATTTTTTATTTGCTCTTTATCTCTTTAAAGGTAATATACATGATTTTTCTTATTTGGAATAACGGGATAGAGGATGGTTCAATAAAAAACTCATTTTATTGAAATAACTTGAGAACTCCTAATTTAATACAAAAAAATAACAAAAAAAAATAAAATCATAACTCAAAATTTAAGTAAAAAAACAATAGAAAAACTAGTTCGGGGTTTCTATTTCTCACGTCATCCACGTTAAGAAAAAAATTTAAAAAAATAAAAAAAACATTAACTGCATATGTGTAGTATAACCCAAAAACCTCCACCCCCAACTTACCTCACCCAAAAACCTAAATCCACCTCACCCACCCACCCTCATCAATAACTTAAACCGCTTACCCAGAAACATAACCACCCATCCACCCCCACCCAAAAACCTAAGCCCACCTCACCCACCGCTTACCAAAAAACCTAAGCCTCGCCCACCACAATAAAAAACCTAACCCTCCACCAAAAACCTAAACCCACTCTACCCACCCCACCCCCCAAACCTAAACCTTACAAGCTAAGCTTAAAAAAACTAACCCTAAAGGCTAAACTAAATCCAAAAACTAAACCATTAAAGCTAACTGGACATTTACTACACATGTGCATTAGAACTCGCATATTTTTTATTTTTTCTGAACATGGATGACGCGAGAAACAGAAGCTGCCGAACTAATTTTTTAGTTTTAGACTTAATTTTTAAGTTATGAATCTTTTTAAATTTAAGTAGCAGTTTTCGAGTTCTCTCCCTAATTATGAGTTTTCTATTAACCTTCTCTAACGGGATAAACATGAAAAGAAAATTTAAGTACATTGAAGGAAATTTAAATTTGTATCTATCAAGGTGAGGTTAATACCATATCATTGATTCCAACTGTTTTCTTTAATTCTTTGCATTTAAAAGAAATATTTAATGGTTTTTTATTTAAGTTACCGCTATTTTTCTCATTAATTACCCAATAAATATATATATATTTGTTAAACAATAAAATAAAAAAAATTGTTAGTGCACTTTTTATATGTCCGAAGCTAGACCCGAACTAGTTTTCTATTGTTTTTTACTTAAATTTTGAGTTGGTTAGGTAAATTATGGTTATTTATGTTGTTTGTAGCCCGATGAGCAATTAGATGATTTGGTCAGTCAAGGGACTGAGGTCTCCCAGAGGGGTGGAGGTTTGTGAGGAGGGTCAGAGGTGCCTTGGCCCCCATTGATTTTTTGTCAGTAGTGTAAATTTTTTTGGTTTTTTTTATAGTTTGAGTTCGACCCCCACAAATTTGATTTTGTGTAAGTTTTCGCGCCCCAACCAATTTTGTTGTCAAGTTTTTTTTTACGTATTGAGTTATAAAAATATGCGAAGAACGAGACTTTTTTATATATTATTTATCCATGTTAAATATGAGGGGCTTTTTGTCTAAGAGCATTCACATCCCCCACCAAATTCCATCCATCAAATTACACTAAAAATTAATACTTCACCCCTAAATCTTCTCTCTCATATTAAAATAATAATACTTTTTCATACTTTTATCATTACATTTTCTCTCTCCTCACTCACAACTACTTACAAAAATATTAAAATATATATATATATATATATACGGTGAACAGTAGCTTTTCAAATTTAGTGTGGAACAGTGCTTCCACCAAATATTTTCTCTCTCCTCCACTCACCCTATATAATTTGGTGGACACACTCACATACATTTGGTGGATGGGACGTGAGTGCTCTAAGGGGTTGTTTGTTGTGTCTGAACGGGTCTGAACGACCATTGATGTCTGACTCGGTTAGGGGTGGACATTTGGTTGGATTAAGTTTGAACGAAATTGGGTCTGACCAATGCACTTACCCGATCAGATGTGAAACAAAGTCCGACTGAATCTGACTCAGTGCTGCTGGTGTTAAGCGTGATCATCTGATGCTTGAATTGCTCCACGCACACCACCACCATCATCCTCGCTCCCGATTCCAAGCACAACATGTACGATTTTTCTTCTTAAACATCGATTTCTGCTCGTTTTCTGTTTTAGAACCGACCCATCGATTCAAGCTGGTAGCATCAGTCATTCAGATATCCAATCAAATAGACCCAAACCGGTTCAGCACTTACTGGTTCAGATCTCTTACTGGTACAAACCTCTTATTGGTTCATCACTTATCCATTTAGAAATTGTTAAACAGCTCCTAATTGTAAGGTACTCACAATTTCTCTCTCGCATCATCATATGTATTTTAGGTCTTTGTTTATTTAAAAAAATAGTTTTTCTTTATGTGTAAGAATCTTGCTTTGAATGAATGAAGAAAATTTATTTATTTAGAGTTATTTATTGTTTTTTGTTTGACTTGACCTGTCTCGAACTGAATCGCCAACCCAAACGTATAACTCAAAACATAATGATAGGAAAAAAAATTGGGTCTCGATACCGTTACCGCACCAATACCAATACTGATTTTCGCCAAAGCTTGGTACTGATTTGATACCAAAAACGAACCGATATCGGTATTTTCGGTATTTAATACCAAAATGCTCATCCCTACCTAGCGCCCCCAAATTGTAAAAAAATAACATAAAATACATATGTAGGTAATTTAGGCTTTGGGATTTTGGAATGCTTATGATATTTTTGATCTATAATTATCTATACACACAGATATAGAATACTTTGCCATGATTTTGTATTTTCGCTTTAGCTAGACCTTCGAAAAGGTTGAAGTTGAGCAGCCTAGTTTAATACTCGTTTGGTGTTCAAAGCATGGCTAGAATTAAATGACTTTTATATATCCTATATTCCTATTACCTTTCATATGATCAGAGTTGAATTTTGTTCAACATGGAATTTTAATGCAATGCAAGTTAATTTCACCTAAGCAACCTTCAAACGTACTTCCAAACAAAAGATTAAACTATAAAAGACCATACATTGTCATCCCCATCAAGGGCATGATGTTCCAATCCACACCTCAACGTGCATCACATCCAACCTTCATATTTTAATCGGGGGAGAGGGCAGTGAAGACGCCAAACTATTGGGGCAGTGTCCCCGCCGTGGCGTCGCGTTACCCACGCCACGTCGGCCAACCGTGACCCCTCCCCTACTCCATATCCATGGCCTAATAACTAGAAAGGAAAAGTGGTAATGTTGTTTAGAGTCCATCCATTTAACCTAAACTTACAACATGAAGTACCATTACAATAAAATTTAAAAAAAAAAAGAAAAAAAAAAGATGAGAGAATAAAAAAAACACATAATTTCCTACTTATTTTAAAATTTAAACCCTTTTGTCCCTTTCATTCTAACTCTTATTCGTTTTCTTGACATTAGCATGGAGAACATCAAGTAAAACCGTGCTTTTGCATTTAGGGCATCTAGGGGGGTAGTTACTCCTCAGCAAGCATGATATACATAAGGCACCTAGGACCCCTGCCACATCATAGACGTGGGCATCCGGGCTCGATGAGTACCGAAGGCCCGTTTCATCAAAACCGTGCTCGGAAGACAGACAAGAGCTTGTAGGAGACTGGTTTTGTGATTGTGATTCTATCATTGGCCTTTGAGCTCTTGGTGGTGAAAGATGCAACTTCAAGTCAAGCTTGGACCTCTACCACCTCCACCATTATTTCTCCTACTCATGTTTGCACTTGTGGATGTCCCTACAAATTAAAACATATACTAGTTAAATCATTAAAAAAGGTTTAATAAGGGAGTACTAGTCTTCGGTGTTACTCCACTACCAAAAGTTATGAATTCAAATCGTGCAAAAAGCAGGTAGCTAGTGACTGCATTTATCCTAGAAAATTCTCAAATATAGTTGTTTAAAAAATTAAAAAGGTTTGATCATTAGATGCTTACATTATCAACAATGATGATTACATGTGCTTACCTTAACGTAGATAGAAAATATAGAGAGAGAGATAGCTAGAGAGAGATGTTGTTGGTTTTGAGCCAAAGGCCATGTATATATAGCAACTCATATAAGAGATAGATAGACAGATATTAAGTGAGGAACAGAAAATGAATTAAATCATTAATTGTTGGTAACATCATGTGTCCTCTCTTTCTTATAATTTAACAAATTATAAAATAACAAATTAGCAAAAGGTATCAACATGAACCTCTTTCTTATAATTTGTCAAATTATTACCGACAACATTGTTCAAACAAATGAAATGAGAAAAAAGTTTCTAGTTCCGTTTACTCCTAATGTATGGTAGCTCAATTTATGCTACATATATGTTTATTTTATTATTTTCTGCATGCTATATATAACATAGTTTGAGTCAAAGTTGGTGTTAGGTGGACTTGCATCGATGACTAAATAGATTTGTTGTTTTAAGGGTGGCAGGAGGGTGGTTGGGCATAACAGTTAATCAACAACTTAGTTTTGAGATTTAAAGTTATGTCATGTATACTCATACGTGGCTTAGACTTCGATATTGTATATTATTATAAACCCAAAATATATAAAGGAGAATTAAATATGTAGTTATAAAAAATTTATGAAGGACGTGGTTGGATTTATTGGGAAATTTAGTTTGAGATTAAATAGCATTTAATTTGACATGCATAGTTGCATACATAATGGTAGATTTGAGCATTAAAAAAAAAAAAAAAAAAAAAAAAAACTCAACAAACTTAATGGTAGAAAATTTTTAAAAAGGAAAAATCTCAATCGTTAACTTGACTACAACATTATGACATTATGCAATGTTTTGACAATCGAATCAACTGCTCAACTAGCTAGCGACTCCAGTTGTTCATTGAGTTTACCAGTTTTGTATGTAAAAAATACGGGTTCATTTGTGTTCAAAACCTTTGGATGTATGTAACAGAACCAATGGTTTTAATTCAACTGGACAAACCAGCCGGTACGGTTTCAAAATAGTGGTATTGTTTAAACATGCATAGTCTTTGTAGTAAAAGCAAACTGGAGCAATCAGGTTATATACGGTTTATGAAATATGATTTATTGGCAAACACGATTCTCAAATTGTAAAACTAATCTATAATCTATAACTTATAATAAAAGAATTGAGTTTGTATGGAGGTGGCATTCAATGAGACCTCAACCCCAATTGAATGTGCCATGTGACACCTTGAGGTGATAGTATTAAATTTATTATTAAAAAAAAATACCATGTAGCAAATTAAAAAAACAAAAATCCTCATAAAAAACCTAATCTACTAAAATTAAATTGAGTTATTTTAGGAAAAAATAATTTAAAAACAAATTTAAATTTTTCTCTTTTATGCTTCCTCCCATAATTTTTTAAACGTTAATATCTTTTATATACAAGAGTTTTTAAAGAAAAAAATTACATAAAATTAACGAGCGTTTTATCTTTCTTTCCAACGAGTCCACAGTGCTATATAAAAAGGAGAGGAAAAAAACGACTATTTTTGTGGGGTTTCGTTCATACAGGAAAAAAAAAACACAAAGTGTTCTGGTTATTCATTAATCATGTTTTTTATTTTAAACCAGGTTCTTATCTACGATGTTGAAATTCAGCCAAATCGTCATGCTATCATTGGAATTTTACTCTTTAAAGATGCATAGGTATACTTCATCAAGAGAAGCTAGGAGAAAGAATCGCGCAACACTGCAACAAATGGTGTCACCTTATAGGAAGGTTATTTTTTTATTTATTTAATTACAAAGTAATAATTATAAATATTAGTATTAGTATTATTAGAATTGTTATATTTTTCAACCCCGGGACGCTCCCGGGATAAAAGCTAGTATATAGGATATCTATAACTTATAATAAAAGAATTGAACTTTGATGATGTGGCATTCAATGGAGGCCTCAACCCCTCCTTGAATGTGCCACGTGGCATCATGTGAATTTTTTAATTTTTGAGTTTTTTTAATAAATCTATATATATTATAATTATTTTAGGAAAAGATAAGAATTTAAAAACAAAATTAAATTTTCTCTCAAATGTTTCCTCCATAACTTTTAAACGTTAATATATTTTCTATACGAGATTTTTTAAAGAAAAAAATTACACTAAATTAACGGGGTTTTATTATCTTTCCAACGAGTATCATAGTGCTACATAAAAACGGAGAAAAAAAAAAAAACAGCTATTTTTGTGGGGTTTTGTTTTCAAATATATTTTACTCTAATAATAAATCACAAACGATAACATAACTTCATAGGCAGAGATTCTTTTTTTTATATTTGAATATGATAACTTATGGCAGAAATTTGTTTAAAATAATAATAATAATAATAATATTATTATTATTATTCATTAATCATGTATTGGCAAATCATTAAATATGTTGTTCATATTAGATATTTATTATGTTATATTAGATATTTCAACCCCGGGACACTCCGGGATAAAAGATAGTGAGGTGATAAAATAATTAAATTACAACTTACATTATACATAATAATTTTAATATTACATAAAAAACGGAGAAAAAAAAAACACTATATTTTGTGGGTTTTGTTTTCAAATATATTTTACTCTATTAATAAATCACAAACGATAAATAAACAAACTTCATAGGCGAGATTCTTTTTTTTTTTATTTGAATATGATAACTTATGGCAGAAAATTTGTTTAAAATAAATAATAATAATATTATTATTATTATTATTCATTAATCATGTATTGGCAAATCATTAAATATGTTGTCATATTAGATATTTTTATTATGTTATATAGATATTTCAACCCAGGGACACTCCCGGGATAAAAGATAGTGAGGTGATAAAATAAATTAACTTACAGATTACATTATACATAATAAATTTAATATCTATAATCTATATAACTTATAATAAAAGAATTGAACTTTGATGATGTGACATTCAATGGAGGTCTTAACCTCTCTTGAATGTGCCACGTGGCATCATGTAGGATTTTTTAATTTTTGAGTTTTTTTTTAATAAATCTATATATATAATAATTATTTTAGGAAAGATAAGAATTTAAAAACAAAATTAAATTTTCTCTCTAATGTTTCCTCCCATAATTTTTAAACGTTAATATCTTTTATATACGAGATTATTTAAAGAAAAAAATTATACCAGATTAACGAGCGTTTTATTATTTTTCCAAACGAGTACCCATAGTGCTATATAAAAAACGGAGAAAAAAAACAACTATTTTTGTGGGGTTTTGTTTTCAAATATATTTTACTCTACTAATAAATCACAAAACATAACTTCATAGGCAGAGATTCCTTTTTTTTTATATTTGAATATGATAACATTATGGCAGAAATTTGTTTAAAATAAATAATAATAATATTAATATTCATTAATCATGTATTGGCAAATCATTAATTCTGTTATATATTAGATATATATTACGTTATTAGATATTTCAACCCCGGGACACTCCGGGATCACAAAACTATATATAAATATATATGATAATTATGCTCTATTTTTAGAAACAGATAATTTTCTTTTACAATATTTAAAATAGAGGGTGTATATAATGTAATATTTTAGGAACAATGAAAATAAATAATCACAACTATTAACTATATTAAACTATTGGCCAATTAATAGTCCTAACTACGAAAATTTCCAATAGTGGTCCCAACTTTATCGACATATTGGAATATAATGGAACCAAACTAACGGAGGTCTAACTCCGTTAATATGGTGTGACGTGGCATGCCACGTAGGATGCCACGTAGGATCAATTTGCCACCTAGGATGCCGCGTCAGATGCCACATAGGATCATTGTGCCACCTAGGATGCCACGTCAGCATCACACTAACGAAGTTAGACCTCGTTTGTTTGAGTCCATTATATTCCAATATGTCGAAAGTTGGAACCACTATTGGTAATTTTGTAGTTGCGACGGTTATGGCCAATAGTCAGGATTATTTATTTCCATTATTCTATTTTTTTATTATTAGAACTTTTGAAAATTATTAATACACATATTCCAATTTTACCATAAAGGGGGACGGACGGGTACCAGGTGATTTGACCATCAAGAGTTCAAACCTGCGAAAGCTGAAAGGTGAAACATTTGTGAGTGTTTTTGGTTTTTCTTAGGTTTTTGATTGGTGGGTGTGGTTGAGGGTACACGAGAGTAGTGTTGCCAGTGATTTT
>JAUTDX010006410.1:0-27855 GCA_030844895.1 Ambrosia x helenae
GTAATTATTTATTATAAAAAATTGTTAATCATTAAGTTTCGTAAGTTAACATATTGTTTTAACAAAGAAACTGTGCTTGAATCTTATAACGCGATTTAAATACGTGTTCTAAAAAGCCTTCGTTGGACAACGAAGATATTTATATTTTTGCTCGGTTTATTGTTATTTTTAATTACAAACAAAACCGACTAAATTTTGTAATTTATTATTGAATCAAAATAAAACTATATCATTTTACGTTTGTTAAAGTTTCGAATTCGCGTTAGACTCTCACTTGTAAAACCTTACCTATAAAAGGCTGAATTCTCCTTCACCCCTCACAAACCCTAACTCTCTCTAAACCTCTCTCCTCTCTCTCATCGGTTCCATCCATTTCCCACCCTCACCCGCTCGACCTCCCTCTCCCTTTCTTCTCTGCAGCTGGCGGCGGCCATCAAGACGGTGGCCGTGTGTGTTTATGGTCTCGGTGGTGCTGGGTTACGGACTGTGTAGATGGCGGCGTTAGGTCGGGCACGGGTGCAAGGGGTTCAAGGCAGTGGAGGTTGTGGGTTTTGACAAGGATAGTCTCGGTTGGGGTTAAGGTAGTGGTAGTTCGTGGTGATGGTTTTGGACGTGGAATTTGACATAGGGGTGGCCAGGAAACAGCGCCGTTGTCTTGGCCTCTCCGGTCGTGAACAGTTAGCATGGGGTCGAGTCTTTGAGTCGAGCTATTTATTGGTCAGGGTTCGAGTCTCGAGCCAAGGTTGACTCGGCTCGAGTTAGGTTTTGGTTCAGGTTGCTGGGTTCGGGTCCGGTTCTAGTCTGGTTGATTTTTGTTAGATTCGGGTCCCGGGTTTACGGGTCAAACGCGTTAAAGACGGTTCAACGGTCAGATTTGGTCAACAGTGTCAATTCAGTCAACGCGCCGTTCGAGCGGCTACGGGTTACGCGCGTTTGATTTTGGTATAATCAAATTCGTATTTAGTTTTGTGTTATTTTATATTATATTTATAAATATATTAATATGAACGAAATAGTTTTATCACGCGAACGAACCGAATAAAAATAATAAACGGAAAGTATATATATAATATTTCGGATGATTGGTAAATGGTCAATTTGACGTGACTTATGATATCAAACATCGAACTAAATATGTTGGACTATATCGTATGGGATGGTTCATTTCAGAAGAGGTTTTAATGTGAGAAGTGCGAGAAGAAGATTAATAATTCATCTTTATCACTTTTAAAAAAATAAGAACATAAGAAAATTGTTCAAATGTGTTGTTTATTCATCTATCTAAAAATAAACCAAATATATGAAGCAATTTCCTTAATTTACATAACCTACACATGTACAAATTTTGTGTAGGAAAATGTTTAAACCTTAAAAAACATTTGATTGCATTAATTTAATGAGTTTTTGTATATATAACATAAACAATGATATAAAAAAAGTTTTAACTTCAAAAATATATGAACCATTACTAATAAAAGTAAGATTTAGGTTTCTTCTCGCACTTCTCGCACTAAAAACACCTTATGAAAAATAACCTAACACCTATATCGTACATATATTGTTATATATATTTATATAAATAAGTAAAATTTATAAAAAAAAAAAGTTGTCGAAACGTATAAATGTCTAGTTTGAATTGGAAATTATTGTCTTGTGTTGGGAATTGATTGTGGGAAAACCGTAGACAACAGGCGTTGTCTGCTTTGTACAGAAACAAAGAAACTCTGCCCAAATTTTTAGAGAAATCTAAGCGATACAAACATAATGTTAATGTATATCTTTACATGTAAATTTCCCAAGTGTTTTTGACAATGAGTTTTATACAATATCAAAACATTTTAGACAAATGATTATTTGCAACATTAAAGATTAAATGTTGAACAATATTTCCAAAACAAATATTAATATTTACAGGGTGTCACTTGTGTAAACTTTCAAAGGTTTATAGTAACTAAAACATTTTTAATTACACGGATTTGAAATACATAAACGCTCCGCTTATTTGGAAAAAATTATATGAAAATTTATGTTTCGAAACCTTTAAAAGACAAGGATTTGGGAAACGCGGTGTTATTGGTCGGTTTAAATAACTATACTTACATTTTTCTCAAAGAGTATTTTCCTTAAAGTAATTATACAAGACAAATACATTTATCTGAATTACAGTACAAGCTACGGCTTAGGATAGTTATACGTTTTGGGGTATTAGTCAAACAAGGTTTACACACGAATAGTAACAAGTGTGCAACTTAGGTACTATGTTGTTTGTAACTCGTGAATTAAGTTTAGTAACGATCGGTTAGTCCAGTTGAAACATATTAAGACTTGGGTTGGTACACACGAGTCTAGACAGTTGAATAAACTATCTTTTAACCGGTTGATAAACTAGGCTTATTTGTTACAAACTGTTAAGGCGTCCTTTGTGGTAATTAGGGCACGAGGAAGTCAGTCGAGGTTTCGGGCTTTGTTTGCTAGCTAAGAAAGGAATTTAAGGTGAGTTCATGACCCCACTTTTTATTGTTTTGTAATTATTTTTTGGGGAAGACATGCTTGTTTTATGAAATTTGATGAATTTAAAACGTAGTAATGTTTGAGAAAATGTTTGAAGTTACAAATGCTTTTATAAAGTCGTACATGAATAAAAGAAAAAATTGAGATGTGCACATGAGTTTCACAGCTTCACTTTTACTGTTTTCATTTTCGGGGGAGAAACATGTAAATAATTTATTATTTATAGTAAATAAAAATCATGCATGCTAAAACGAAGTTCAGGCTTTGTCACACCCTGATTTTTTCACATTGGTTGTGACAATTGGTACCTTTGCTACGCAGCGGAAAGATGCATCTAAGACTTTTATTAAATTTGAACGCCTTTACCAAGCCCTCTAGGATCTCAAATCCCATGACATCGCCTATTCCAACCATGTTTTTACCAAAATTTAAACATGAAAGACATGCTTAAAAAGTCAACATAAAGCTGGTGAGTTCATAAGTTTGTGAAACCAAAGTTAAGTTCAAAATATTTGACATATAGTTTGAATTAAAATATTCTAGATCAGTTCAACCCGAAATCATTGCAACCCGAAACTATGTAGTCCCAATCCCGGAACTAGTTGTGTAACGCCAAACCAGGGAATAAAGTTGTGTTACTCCAAACCAGGAATAAAGTTATGTTGTTCCAAACCAGGAAAAAAGTTTTCAAAAAAAAAAATAAGTAATGTTCGAAAACCAGACGAACAATCCTTACATCTAAACCTGATGCTAGCTAGACATCGTTACATGATACTAAAGCATCGTGAACCATTGCTGAACTTTAGTAAGTTGCCTTTAATACCCGCCACCAGTCATCACTCAGTGTCGTAAGTTAGATAGGACAAATATGCACCCGTCCCGACCTCCAGTCGACCCCAGTGGGGCTTGTCGGGCCCAATAGATCTATTAACACTTTCCCCGCTAAGTATCCACATATTCATGGTTCACAGTCTAGAAAGGACTTAAGATGAAATGTCGCCTAGTACCCATGTGATATAATGTAATACAGTGGTCTGAAAAGTTAGAGTTTATATGTTTAATATTTACCTACCTTAGAAGTAAATCCCCCTTCTAAAGAAACAATTTGAGTTTTTAAAAATTTCTTAAAATAAGCTGAAATTTTATGAATATAAATCCGACATACATCCTAAACATTTCGCTATCAAACCGAAGTGATTCTTGAGCATCTATCTCTTAATCCAAGGTACTACCACCTTCTTCTAATTTATTTTTTTAATTTATTATTCTAATTTATTAAGTATATATGTATGCTTCTATAATTGTTTGCCTGACAAATAATTGTATATTATTTTTGAAATAGATCAATGGCGGCTCCACAAGAATTCACCATGGTTAACAATATTGATGTTAACAAATTAGAGGTTTTGTTGAAAGTTAGGATTATCCGTGTTGGGCGTCAACCTGATCGTCGCAATCCTAATGAGACATATTCAATTGAGATGATACTGATTGATGAGAATGTAAGAAATAATATACATTTGTAGACATTCACCTATAGTTAACATCATTTGTATATAATTACTTGATTCTGTATTAATGATTATTTATATTTGTCTTTAATAGGGGAACCAAATTCAGGGCAATGTGTTTAAGTGTTTGTTTTTTAGATTTGAGAATTTCCTAACATACAATGCTTGTGATAACAAATCAGGCATTGGAATGAATACTACGAGGTACAAGTAAGCAGTTAATCCAAACAAGTTGTGTTGGAATCCGGATGCTCGAGTTTACACATGTGAAGATTTCAAAAGGTCTACCTTTCGGTTTTGTTTTGTCCCGTTCAAAACAATCAAGATCGAAAACACAGATTCAGACATCGGCACCATAGTTAGTGTTATGTTATTATATTATTATTTTGTATGTTTTATATACTATTATTTTGATTAATTCATATTAACATTTGTTTTTTATTAATGATTATTTGTATTTGTCTTTAATAGGGGAACCAAATTCAGGGCAATGTTGTTTAAGTGTTTGTTTTTTAGATTGAGAATTTCCTAACATACAATGCTTGTGATAACAAATCCAGGCATTGGAATGAATACTACGAGGTACAAGTATGCAGTTAATCCAAACAAGTTGTGTTGGAATCCGGATGCTCGAGTTTACACATGTGAAGATTTCAAAAGGTCTACCTTTCGGGTTTTTGTTTTGTCCCGTTCAAAACAATCAAGATCGAAAACACAGATTCAGACATCGGCACCATAGGTTAGTGTTATGTTATTATATTATTATTTTGTAATTTATATACTATTATTTTGATTAATTCATATTAACATTTGTTTTTTTATTTTATTAGATGTTTGGACATGTTGTCAAGTTTTTCAAAAATGAGGACAAAGACAACAACAGTTTCAATAATAAAAGGAGACTAACTATGGAAGTAGAGGATAACGAGTATCTATATCCATATTTCACATATAATTATTTGTGTACATAATTCTATCAAATTCCTATTTACAAATTTGTATCTATTTGTTAGGGGTTATACCATATTGTTACACTGTGGGACAAACTATGCAAACCAGATGCCAAAGTATGTTGCTGAAAATCCAAAACAGGAACAAATAATTATACAATCTTACAATTTGAAAGATTGAAGTTTTCAATGGTTTGTATTCATTTTCTACTTATATATGTATTGATATTAATAAAGATAAAAAAATTGGCTGAAAATCCATCTTCCATTCATTGTCCATATGGAGCATCGATGTTTTCTTATGAAGATGAGTTTCTTCATAACACTTCTATTACTAACATAGGTGATATTTCAAAAATAGAGAAGGTGATTTATCATACGCCTCCGCCATGCACTAGTTAGGGTCCAAAGTCATACCCCATTCATAGTTCAGCATTAGATGTGTTAATTAAACAGGCAACCATGATGCACAATTTTGAAAACAGAACTCATCCAACTAAGTCTAACTTGCTGTCAGTTTTTATTTTCATGCAACACACCCCTCACAGTTGTTTCACATCCCCTCGGTTTTAATATATGGACTAACGTGTAATGTGCTAGTATAAATCACTCAAAGCAAAACCGAATATGAAACTCTGTACTCATAAGCTTGTAAGACAATCAAACCTTAACTGTAACACAGAGACTTTGCGCACATATTAAAAGGACTTACAGGTTTTGGGCTTAGGCTAAAGGTAGTGAAAGTTTAGGTTTATAAAGTGGCTAAAAAAACAAAGAAACTACCAACCCATGACAATCTTTTATTCATGCTGAACACAATAACTAAAACTACAGGTTATTTTCGACCCGTATTAAACAATACGAACATACGTTTTTTTTTTCATCTTTTTTATAACAATTAAATACTAAAAACATAAATAGGAAACACATAGATCGTCAAATAAAGCTGATAACAAAACGGGGTCAGTCTAGACCAGGATTCGGGTAAACATACGAAAAGGTGAAAGCCTCAAACTAGTCTACTAAGGGTAATATATTTTTTTCGGTTAGATCGTAAACAAAGGTGTAAAACAAAAAAGTGTTTCCTAATTTGCCTTTATCATATATGTGCATAAATCAAGTCCACAGTCACAGCATGTATCAAATCAGACAAGTTCTTAAACAGAGCAACATACGGCCTACACTCAACAAATGAATATATATCAGATCAACTAACAATCTAGTAGGCTCAAGATCTCACAAAAATGGGGGAAAATAGGGTTACCGAATGTGTGCATGCATTTATTACCGACAGCTCGTTACACCTAATCAGGCAAATTCTAAACTTTTTCTCTAAATTACCTGCTGAAAACGATTCATATGTCTGTTCTAAAGAATTGGACTATGATTAAGGACCCACATACCACAAGCAGACAGAGTGAAAGCACTGAAACAGTCGCTTTCATTCCCGATCAGACTGCTTTTAGGACATTTTTTTTTTTTACTTTTTATTAGACTCAAACCTAACTAAAACAAATGAAAATGAAAGTTTCCCCACCCCCACACTTAAACGACACATTGTCCTCAATTGAGCTAGGAATAAAATAAAGCAAATAAAAAATAAAATACAACAGTAAAAGGAACAGACTCCCCTGGATAAGCAATACGCGTATGAGTCCATTCAATTCTGTCCAATGTCGGCTGTATAGCATTTCATTCGCAGCCGATAAACAAACCTGAAACAAAGAAACAAGAAAGAAAAAAACAAACAAATTGGGATTCCTGCAAACATTAGTGATTTCCATATCGTCCTCACCCCGAATAGAGATTAAGTACGGGCGAAACAATCTATTCTTGCGTTCAAATCATAACAAGCAATTACATAACTCCAACAAAAATAAAACTGACTCAAACACACTTTAAAATAAAAAATAAAAAATAAAACAAATGAAAATGCAAAATATACAACAATCAAACCTGGTGCTCGTTCATGGTGGTCTCAAAGAACATTTGCCTACCGAGTTTCCAATGTATGCTCGGTAGTTTACATGTCGTGTCCAAAGATGCTTGACTAGTATAGGCATGTAAAGATCATATGTTTTGCGAGCCCGCTTCAAAATAACTTGCCCAAAATCATGCAAGACACCTTCCTAACCTTGGGCACCAAACTCACTAACTCTTGGGGAACCGTGTCTTCATCAACGTTTAAACATTCATTTTCTTGTGTAGGAAGACTTGAAACCTCTTCTTCAGCCATGGTGAATTCAATCTTTAAATCTTCAACCACTTGAGGGATTGTGCGGTATTCATCTCCACGACCTCCTCCTCAACTTGTGACAAAATCCACTCTTGTTTTGCTTGACATTTTTCATTAGGTGACAAGGCGATATAAGCCTTATCCTTTCTTCTTTCATAGCTTAGAATGTCGTACTTATAACTCAACCATTTTAGCCGACATTCTCGTGAATTGATGAGGTCTTGCTAATTCGTGTTCGACTTTAGAAAGTTGCACTTTAATCGTAATTTTGTCAAAGACTGCTTTGATTTGCCTGAAGTCGCCGCTTATGTTCGGCGTTTACTAGTGTTTGGTAGTGTTGAAGGTTGGGAGGAGGTAAGTTCTTCATAGTATAAGACCGGAGTGTTCTTCCCTCTTTCATAAGCAATTAAATACCTTCTTACTGCCTCCTTTTTCCTTGCAAGTCTGGACAATATTCCGAAGTGTGGCGCGGGATCCCCACAAACGACATGTATAACGATATGCTACCTTCTTACTGCCTCATTTTTCCTTGCAAGCTCTGGACAATAATCCGAAGTGTGGCGCGGATCCCCACAAAACACAAATGTATAACGATATTCATACATGGTCAAACTTGAACTTCTTTTACCTCGAGCAAAGAAAGATCCTGCACAGAAAGATCCTGCACAGACAACTAGAAAATCCAAAGTGAAATCTAATAAAATTAAATAACTAAAAAATGAAAACATAGAAATATATATATATATATATATATACACTACTAGAAAACTGGGCAATTGTCACCAGAATTTGCCACGAAAAGTACCTTAGCAAAATCTAGCAACCAATTTGCCACCGCAATGGGAATTAAGAGTATTTGTTATGGCATGGTAGCTAATTGGTCAAAGATTTTGCTACCTATATATTCGGTTGTTAAATTGGTGAGAAAAATTATAAATTTAAAAAATGAATCACGGTGTGGTGATTTGCTACCATATTAGCAACCATAAACTTTAAGAGGCGCTAATAACTTTTATTTTAGGCGCTCCTAAATATCCAATATTTTCTCAACCGCCCTCTCTACAAATTATGGTTTTTTTTTTAACTCCATAAGCTTAGAAACTCACTGCAACTCCCAATCCAAGAACGCAGCCCCATCACAACTCCTAATTGATCGATTGATTCAAAGGTATGATTAAGTTCCTATTATATATTATAACTAGCTAATTACCCGGGAATGTCCCGGGGTTGAAAAATCTAATATGACTTAAATAAAAAATGATAAAAGTAGAAAACATACCAATCGTAAACTCAGTCATTCGGATCATTAATTCCCATTTGCATTCATTGCCTGAACCTTGAAGCAAATGTGGCGATTCATAGCTCACTTAAGCAGTAGCTTCGGCTTTCTCTTCATACTCCTGTAGTGGTTTAAAGATTACAGATGAGGTTTTGACATTTTTTAAGTTTTCATCGTTTTGGTCTCACTTTAAAGTACTTAGTTATATGATTTTATTAATACATTTATTGAATTACAAACATTACATATTTAATTAAAGTAAAAATCCAAACTAATAAATCTATCAATGTACACACAATTATCTATTATTAAGGTATATATGATAATTGTTAAAGTAATTAGTGCTTTGTTTTAAATCTATCAGTGACATTGTTATTTTATTTGTCAAAGCAAAAGTTTTAATATTTATGCATTAGATTATTGGTATAAACCTTACCTCCTGATCAAAGGTAGAAGTTAACGGAATGTTTACCTCTATTTATAATATTCATTTAATAAATGCTTATTAGATAAATTGGAATATAAATCTTTTTATTTAAATTTGAAGATATCCATATCTTTTTTGATTTATTTTTAAAACAATAATTTAAAAAAAAATTCTAAACATATAATATATCTATACTATATTATAATTCATGAGGCAGGGACTTCTTAAAACTTAAGTAATACAAATATAATTGCTTAAGGTACAACACTTAATGCACATGATAAAGATTTTTTAAGGGCAAATATGTCTTTTAGTTAGTTTCTAACAACCTATACTAAAAAATTGCTTGTAGTTACAAAGCCAAGAAGAGGTTAGATAAAGCCTAAATAGGTGGAGAGGATCAACTTTGGTCATTTGCCAGGGTACAAACCTTAAAAGCATATTGTACAATGATTCAATCTTAAACTTTTGAGAATTTTACAAGCTTTGAAGCACCCACCAACATTTCAAAGCTCAAGACTCGGATAAGATGCACATTTCAAAATTTAAAACGCTGAATCATTTCCTTCGTTCCCCCCTCTCTCACACACAAAAACCCTAATCTACATTTCACTTTCAAAACTTAAAACGCATAAGATCCCGCACACATGTTTCTATAAATCAAAACTAGGTTCTGAAATCCACCATGGATCGACCAAGATCGCTCATGTTCATCAATCTCTCTCTAAACCCTTCTATTCATGGCGTCTCCCTCTCTAAAACCTTCCATTATGCAGTTATTGGAGTTTAGGATCCAGAGTTACTGTTTTAGAAGGATGAGGTTTGTTATATATCTTATTCAACATCTATTGTTGCGCATTTGATCATTTGATGATTATTTATAAGTTTTTTCATCAATTTTTCTGTTTTGTTTTATGCGTTATATATTTTTTTTTTGCTTTCATCGATCTGTTTTGTGCTATCATCGAAAGTTTGTGGTTTGTTCCATCAGATCTGTTGATGATAACTGGTTTTTGTGGTTGATGAGGTTGTGGCTGTGTACCTGTACATGGTCGTCTTCTACTTTCTTCTTTCTATCATCTCTATAGAATTTGGTTATTTATCTCATACCTTCCAAAAATTTTAACGTTTTTGTTTGTTTAATTTTTTAACAGTGATTGTGTTATGACGTAGATGAAGACAGGGGGCTGAAGACGGATGAGATTGGGAAGCAAGAGCAGAGTCCCTTTTAAAAGATTTATTGAAAGATTTGCACACTTGTCTTTTTATAAGTGTGCATTATTGTTAAGTGTTGCTATATAAGGTGATTTTGAGGAAATCAATTAGTGTCAAGATTCTTAGTTTCTTACACGGATGAGTTCTCGTAGCGATGGACTGACCTGTCGTATTTCTGTTTGAATGAATTCATCTTTTTGTCTAGATTTACTATTAGATGAATGTATTCGGCCCTTACAGACACAAATCAGTAGAGGCATAATTTGTCCACATATCGCTTGGTTGGCTGATACAGATGAATTATCTATAAAGTCGTTTTATAACCGGAAATATGAGGATCAAGCTTAGTCAAATTGAATGTTTATTTTACAAATGCTTATTTTATTTCTTCTTGTGATTTTAGTTATCTTAGTGTATAAATTAGGTTAATTAACATGTTTTTTGATTATATATAATGATCAATTAAAAACTAATTGGTGCCCTTGAGGGGTTATTAAATTATGGGGCTCTGTGCTGCAAAATTAGGCAAAGGTGAGTAGAAGAACAAAGGGATTTGCTTGTATGCTCATATTATATATTAAATGCATGTAATCATACCTGTAAGTTGATTACACTATCATCTTTTTTAGGATAGTGGAGACAGAGCAGATGCTCTTAGACTTTTTTTTATTAGCTCAGTCATTCGACTTGCATGCATCCATTACCAACAGTGAAAACATATATTAGCAATGCCAAAACTTATATAAGTTAGATTTATTTGACATCTAGATATCTGAATCTGATTCTTGCAATGCTCCATTAAGTTGCTTATGTGGAATCTGACATTTATGTCTATCCTCAAAGAGTCTTTCAATCTAAGTATTATATCTTGATATCAAAATCGTTGGGCATAGAGTTATAGGTGCTTCATTGATAATAGTTGCTTATTCATTTCATCAATTGTTTAGATCACATACAAAAATGGTGAAGGCAGTTGCAGTTCTTAGCAGCAGCGAGGGTGTTAGCGGCACCATTTTCTTCACTCAAGAGGCAGAAGGTAGTTAGTTATATTTTGAATTTCGATAAATATATTAGTTATATCTTACAAGATTGATGCTGCAGGTGCTCCCACAACTGTTACCGGTGACATTTCTGGCCTTAAACCTGGTCTCCATGGTTTCCATGTTCATGCACTTGGTGACACAACCAACGGATGCATGTCAACTGGTATGCGCTCCTCACTACTATCATTAAAGTTCATTTTGTATGTGCTTAATGTCGACATATCTAAAAATTTAGAATTTTTCCTCTTGATGGCAGGTCCCCACTACAATCCTCATGGAAAGGAGCATGGAGCCCCTGATGATGAGATCCGCCATGCTGGCGATCTTGGCAATGTCACAGTAGGCGAAGATGGTATACTTTATATTTCAAGAGTTAGCATTGTTGTCATTTCCTCTGCACGCTTTATACAAAATGAATTTTCAAGATATAATAAAAGTGAACTTTGTTCTGTTACTTTTTCTTAATTCATTGCTAACAGCAATGTTTTCACCATCATACACTTGATTAAATCTTTTACATGATCAATTTGTGTAAAGTTTTTGCTCACGATAATTTCATACCCCTCTCATGGGGTACAATATCATATTTATTACCCAATTAAACATATTAAAATATCAAATGCACCTAAAAACTTTGACATATATACTCTTATTTTAAACTTGCATTAGGATATTAGCGTTTGGAATGCAAGGAAAAGAGATGGGTATAATGGTAGTATTGTAGATTGTATTTTATGAATTTGGATTTTGGATACATACAAACTTTTAAGTATTTGGGATGTGTTTATTTGGTAATAATTCTTTTGATTGGAAAATGTATGATAGTATGCAATTTTTCATGGGCATATATGAAATTACCCATTTTCTTGATCATTTGTCAAAAATGTTAAGCTTATGATTATTCCGCCATTTGCCACCTCTTTTAATCTATCCACGAGTTTCATTTCATTTGCCACCTCTTTTATTCTATCCACGAGTTTCATTTCATTTTAACCTTAAGTGGAGACAAAGCCGGGAACTAAAATAGCCCGGGACCTTTACTGCTAGAAAAATTCTCGGACGCAAATTTTATTTACACTCCTCTAAAACTATGAAATGAAAACGAGAATGATGTGAAGCTCTGTAAATGCAAAAAATGTTTTATTGAAAACCTGATGCTAACCTCTTTATCGCTTTTTCGTCGACGCAGGTACTGCAAAGTTCACCATTGTTGACAAGCAGGTTGGTTCCTTGCATTGTTTCTTGTAATTGAGGTTTGATATACATTTAATCGTGCCAATTTAACACGTATAAATTCATGTAGATTCCGTTAATTGGAGGTCAATCCATCGTTGGAAGAGCTGTAGTTGTCCATGCTGAGCCTGATGATCTTGGAAAGGGTAAACTTGAGTTCTTTTTAGTTATCAAAACGCACATAGACACACGTGTGTGCACCCTTGTTTTAGATGTTGTGATGTTTTGACATATTTATGTTGCAGGAGGACATGAGCTTAGCAAAAGCACTGGAAATGCTGGTGGAAGAGTTGCATGTGGTATAATTGGATTGCAGGGTTGATCATGCATGCTAAAGGGAAGCTGTGGTTTATGTCAGTCAATAAAAGTAGTCTTGCTTCTACTTGATAATATTTGAGTATGTACTTTCAAAACTAGCTATGTTTGGCTCTTGACATGAACACATTATTTTTGGAGAAATGGTTGCATGTGTGTTTGAAAATTTGGTGAGTTTTCCCTCTTAATATTTACTGGGTAAGGCTGAGTTTTGTGGGTTGGCGAAGGGTGCCAGCTTAACCGTTCACGAAACTAAACACAGTGCCACACCGTTGTTGCTTGTCGTTATCCACTGCCTCGCTGTTGGAATGGTGGTCGTTAATGATTTGGTGGTTGATGCAGCCGTTGAATAAAGGAGGAGCGGTGGTGGGGTCACCCTTTTTTGACTAATCTATTTTTTAATTTTAATTAGTGTTCAGTTAATTTACCACACTTATTGGTCATCTGTCTACGTGGTTTAGTTAGGGATGGTCCTCCATATCAGCCGCTACGTTAGTTTAGGGCAATGTCATCACCCAAGAAATTGTACTAGAGCGTGGAGGATGAGCCTCCCCTCTTTTTTATTTTATTAAATAATCTTTAGTATTTAAAAAGCTAAAATTAAAATTAATAAAACTAAAATTACATAAAAAAACACTTAAAAAAATACAAGATATCTTAAAAAGTAAAAAATTATGAATCATTTTTTGGTGATCCTCTCTTTCATTGTTTGCAAAACGGGACGGTCTTCTTTCGGGTAAGTGTTGATGTTGGTTGTCATTTTTTTCCATTCTTCTAATTATGTCGCATTTTCTTTCAACTAAATATCTTAACTCTCAGTTTTACTTTTTCTCCTTGTGTCTCACTGAATGTACGAGTGATATAAAAATAATGTGAGTTTAGATGAGATTTTATAAAAATTAAAGAGAATGTGAGAGTTGGTGTAAAAAATGAGAGTTAAAGGTTGATGTTTATATATGTAAACATCAACCTTTAAAGTTACCGTTATTTTACCATTGCTCCCCTCTCATTAAAATGTTCCAATGCTCCAATTTGACCAAACCCAACCCCGTCTCCTTCGTCCATTGGTTGCCGCCTGCCGGTGAAGACGTGCCAAGCCTAAAAGGGACGGTGTGGACGGTGCCTGCTAGGTTAGGGACATCCCCATACCCATGGCCTAAGTAGCCTAAGGTCTTATATGCATGTCCGCACACATTTCTATGTGCACACATTTTTACGGTATGTAAACATTACTGATATATATCAGTGTTTTTAAGTAGTAGCAAAGAAGTAAAAGCCCACCTCACAGTCTTGGTCTAAAACCAAGGCGCGAAGCGTTAAACACACCCTTTTTTGTATGAGGTGCAAATAATTATACAAATTTTTTTATGTGTTGTTTTCTATAGATTTTTAACATCATTTACCCAATATTTAGACGCAAATAAGTGTTTTATTGAAATTACGTGCATACTTGTTTACGGTATGTAAACATTACTGATATATATATATATATATATATGTGTGTGTGCGCGCGCTTATTCATGTTCCATAATTCATAAACTGAATTAATACAATTGTAACCTTATTTTTATTCTTATCTTGCATATACTTTTTCTTAGAACCCTCACATCACGCCTTGAACAATGCTTAAGACCCCTGTAGTGGGGTGTGATAGTGGGAAAAAAAATAGCGCCCCTGTACACCGAAACGGGGGGGCTCCATTTTTCCAAAATCAAGTTTGGCTCTATAGATATAGCGCCTGATTACAAACTCCCCCACCAATCAGATGATGCCACATCAGATTCTCTCTCTCTTTTATTATTTTATTATTTTTTCACTTTAAAAGATATAATAAAATATTGATATATAAAGCCCCACCACTACACCATTTTTTCACTGTATCTCTCCATGTTGACTCAGCTGCCACGTGGACCAATATTATATGTTTCTTTAAAATTTGTGTTATTTTTAGTATCGTATTTTATTTTGTTCATTCCAGTAACTTTTCATTTAATTTAGTCGGTTATGATATGATTTTTCTTAATTTTAATTATCATGTTGACTTTGCAAATCAACAACAAGAAAATAAAAATATATGTGTCCGCTGAAAATGTTAAAGATGGATTGGAAGCAAGAATTTGTTCTAGATTTTTATTATAAACTCATCCATCCTCCAAAAGATGTAATAATCAAACATGATGATATATACAAGAAATTCCAAGGATCACTCTTGATGATGAACGGTGGACATACAATATAGAAAAGATCATGTAGATTTAGAAGGCGTATGACTAAATTGATCTCATGATTCAAGCAGATCACGCTTGAGATTTTAGTTTTCAACCTTTATGTTTATTAGTACTTAGTTTTCATTTCATGTGTTACTTTATTTTATCAAATGTTTCTTGAAGTAGTTTATATCTTGAATGTTAATCTTTGTAATTACTAGACATGTGTAACGCTTATGTTGTATATCCACCGCAATGATGGTACAACAAATATTATACGAATTTGAAAATAAATACTGCAATGCAAAGTGTCACTCCCGCCGCATCGCGCGGGTTTCATACTAGTTAATATAATATGGAAGGTTAATATGTTTATTTTATTTTGAAGATATCCATATCTTAATAAAATATTTGAATTTATAATAATATATTTAAAATATAAGTAGATTTGGTTTGTGAGAGAATTATGGAAAAGATAAAGAATGTAGAGATAGAATGACAAAAAAATTAGGATTTTAAAAAAAAATCAAAAACACTAAAATCTTTCAATATGATGCCACATGGCAATTTCATGGAGAGGTCGAAGCCATCATTGCACGCCACGTCAGCAACGTTCAATTCTTTTTATATATTTAATAGATTTACGTGTAAGTTTACTCACTATTGTTCCTGTAACCATGGTGTTGTAATACAACACAGCCTGCAATAAACACTTGATATCCATTTAGATTGATCGTTTTAAAACATCTCAATGCATATTTATTGAATGATATACAAAGCTTTTTCTGAATAGTCTTTTATAAACTAAGAATTGATGTAATGTATAAAATTCATGATTTTAGTTCACTTATAGTCGTATATCAACGCCAACTGTACTAATTCAACGAAGCCTCCCCAAAAGTAAAAGTGAGTATTATCAACTAATTTAATGTCAGTGCTCTAGTGTTTAATGTTTTATTGTAACGAGGCAACAAATCTTTGTATAATATTGCTGCAATTGAATCAACTGGACAACAGAGTAACCTACTGCACAATTGGTGCAAATTGCAATTTTGGTGCAACTGAATCATGTTCTTTGGTGTACAATATACTAATTTCCATCAAGTTAATACTTTTTTGTTTTCTTATGTTTGTCATCATATGAGGGTGAAGCATCACTCTCAACCACTAGTTATTAACAAAAACTAAAAATTGACTTTTATGGTTAATATATATATACTAGTAGTCAATAACTCAGTGGTATGTCAAAAGGGATTGTGGATTCATACACCCCCTATTTAGGATTCATACACCCTGGCCTACATCACATACCAATAGGAGGCTGCCACATATCCCAAAATATGATGTCATACTCCCAGAATGTGACATCACAGGGTGTAATGAATCCTAGAACCCATGTCAAAAATATTGGTTGGTTTCAAAGAAATATTCAACACATGATTGATGGGTTATTTTGTTATATTGTTTTATAAATGGGTCTCTCTGGTTTGAAACTAATTTTCATGGTATGATTGATTTCCCATGAAATAATTATTCGTATGGTTTGGAACTAAATTTTCATTGCCATGTTAAGTGAAAAACACATGTTTGAACATAACAAATAACTTTTTTTTGAACCGTGTGGGTCGAACGGTGTGATAGGGGCGAAATCAGTTTGTAAATGTCTATTTGAGTATTTATTTTGTTTATATTAAGATCTTTTGACAATAACTTGTTTCTTCGCCAGCTTTTGTCAACTCTAAAAAATCATCTTTCTCCGTCCTACAGAAGGAAATCGAACAATCTTCATCTTTCTGGTAAGCTTTTTAATCACCTTTAGTCAGTTTTTTTAATTAACGTTTGTGAAATTGAAGCTTGAATCATTGTGTTTTGTTATATTTGAATTGAATTTGTGTGATTTGTCGCTTTTGTTAAATTTTAAAGTGAAATAATACTCGATGTCATGTCTAAATTAGTATGAGTGTTTAATCGAACACACTTATTAATTTGAAGCTTTTAAGATAGTCAAATGTTAGGTTAGATATCCATTTATATAGTTTTGATAATTAGATAAAGAGATGCTTTAGTTTGCATATTTATTGTAGGGGTGTGCACGGGTCGGTTCGGGACGGTTTTTCGCCATAACTGAAACTGAAATATTTTTTTTTCCAATACCAAACCCGTCCCAAATGCTTCGGGTTTCGGGTATGCCCGTCGGGCTCGGGTTTTTTTTGCCATCGCTATTGCCACCTATACAAAACCACACTTTATGTACCATGACACCAAGAACCAAACTTTTATGTACCACTGACACCAGGAACCGAAAATGGCCCATTAGATTATAACCATCTTTTGTTTAGAAGATTAGTTTTATATAAAGGACCAACTAACCTTGCATAAGATCACAACAAACAGAATCTTTATACTTCAAAACTAAAAGTTAAACGATATACGCATCAAGGTTAATCTAATTTAATGAATAAATTTTCACTAATATTTCATCGACCTCCTTGGGTTCGTATTAGAACAATGTAGCCAGTGGGTCAAGTTATTCTACACAGTGTAACAAAAATGAGAAGAGTGAGAAGGATACAAAAACCACAATAGATCATGAAATATGACACAATAGGCCACAAGGTATAACACAGTGCCAAAAAATATAACACAATGCTGAAGAAAAAAGACACAATGAATGGAAAAAATGACACAATGATGAAAATAAAAAAAAAGACACAATGGTACATAAAAGACACAATGATATAACGCATATTCTAAAAACTACATGCTAAAATCCCAAAAATCGAAGACCTAAAAACTAACGTCGTAGGATTTGATAAGACAATTCCAATGCCGCTTGAATGAGTTCAATCGGAGTCCGTTTGATACCCTTTCTACGACTTCCTATTTTTCTTTCACTGTGTATTTGATCCTAACCCTGTAGCCAGTTATTCAGATATTTATTTCATTGAACACAAAAGTTAACGGATTTATGAATTCAAACATATATACATTCTTAAAAGGAAAACATAAAATGATGTGTGTTAAACATAAACAGGAATTACGAAAAGAAAATACATAACCACTTGAATTAAATTACAATAATTATTTTTTTAAAAAACTACATCCACTTTAAGTTGAGTATTGATGTATTCATTACAAAAATATGGCTATTTAAGTTAATGTAGATGATTTTTAAATAAACAAAAATTTAAAATAAAAATACGCGTTTTTAAAGGGGGGAATTTGACAACTTTTAAACTGATTTATTTAGAAGGGGGTGTAAAAGTAAAAAAAGGGAGTGCATTTAGCCTACCCTAATTATATTAGTGTTTTATAAGTATTTTCGTTAATATAAATGCCTTATGTACCCACATACATGTTTTTGATGACTTTATATTTTAGGAGACATCGATTTGATTAGTAATGTCGTGGTATACCAATCGAAAGTGGATGTATGAAAAGAATGACCGTGACGGATTTCTTAATTCCGAATACTGTGACAATGTGGATTTGTTTTTGGACTTTGCATTTTCTCATCATGTAGTTGTTGATAAGAAAGTTAATATGCATGGTGAAACAATACCTGAGATAAAATGTCCTTGCTATAAATGCCAAAATGTAAGTTATAGAGATAGAGTCACTATTCAAGAACACTTGTACAAGGAAGGTTTCATGCTTCGCTATGAAAAATGGAGTGAACATGGCGAAAGTTCCGTCAACGATGTTGGCCAATCTTCTAGCGCTATGGAAGTTGATGATAATGATGATGGTTACAAACGCATGGTGTTAGATAACATGTATGCATGCGGTTATACTTCAAATACGTTGGAAGGAGATGTACCTAATCCAGAAGCAAAAAGCTTCTATGACATGTTACAAGCTGCTGATGAACCCAAGGGGTGTTTACCAACTCGCCCAAGATGTTAATGAAGTAGAAAACGATGATGTTGCAGACAATGAGCATTTCTTTCAAGAAGTGGAATATTTGGATGACGATAATGATGAAGCAGTTGAGATTGAAGCTACACATTTAGCTAGTGAGGATTTTATCGATAATGATGATGAAGTTCAGTTTGATGATGAAGTTTTTGAAGATGAAGAATCCGAGTGACAAGTTTCATTATTGTATATAACGGTTAGGTTGTTATTTAGAATATTGGGCTATTTCTCCTCTAAATAATGTTTTTTATTACTAATTAGTTGTGTCTAACATTCAAATAATTGTATTGTAATTAGTTTTTTTCTAATGGTTTTTCTAATTATTTATAATTGTTTTTTTATAGATACCATGGCACGTACTATGGGGCGAGGTAGTGTTGCAGCTAGTGGTCGGGGTGCTGGTCGAGGTTTTGGACGAGAGGAAGGTCAAGCTGGTGAACGAGGCTCCTTCTAAATAATGTTTTTATTGCTAATTAGTTGTCTAACATTCAAAGAATTGTATTGTAATTAGTTTCTTTTTCTAATGGGTTTTCTAATTATTTATAATTGCCTTTTTTATAGATACCATGGCACGTACTATGGGGCGAGGTAGTGTTGCAGCTAGTGGTCGGGTGCTGGTCGAGGTTTTGGACAAGATGAAGGTCAAGCTGGTGAACGAGGTTCCTTCTAAATAATGTTCTATTGCTAATTAGTTGTTTAAGATTCAAAGAATTGTATTGTAATTAGTTTTCTTTTTCTAGTGGTTTTTCTAATTATTTTTAATTGCTTTTGTTATAGATACCATGGCACGTTACTATGGGGCGAGGTAGTGTTGCAGCTAGTGGTCGAGGTGTTGGTCGAGGTTTTGGACAAGATGAAGGTCAAGCTGGTGAACGAGGTGTTGGACGAGGTAGTAGTCAAGGTAATGGTGTAGTTGGTGATCAAACGGTTTGGCGTAGTGGTAGTCGAGTTGTTGTACGAGGTGGTGGTCAAGCTGGTTATCGAGGAGTTGGGCGAGGTGGCGGTGATCAAGATGGTGATCGAGGTGTTGGTGATGATGAGTCTGTTTATCATGTGATGAATTCTCCCATTGAAAGTAGTACTGGTGATGATGAGTCTACTTTTTCATGTTGCTCCCGTGAGACGGGGAACCGCATCCCAAGTTCAAGTACCTGAACCAATCAATCGCGATTGGATTTGGATTGTAGAAGGAGAGTAAGTACAAATACAAAATTTCTTTATGTATATAAAAATGTAACTAATATACTTTTGCATTCGTTACTTTTCATTTATAGATTTAGTAATCAAGGGGATGCTACCCGAGTTATTTCATCAAACTTAAAGGCTTTGTGGTCCGGTCCATGGGAAAGCTGGAAAGATGTTTCTAATGACGACAGGAAACGGTTATTTGAGCGATTCCAGGTGTGTGATATAAGTGAAATTTTATTTAACTTGTTGGATCATTTTGTATGTGTATTTAAAGTTTTTTATTTTCATAGATGCATTTTCAGTGGGAAAAGAAACACAATGCACAAATTTATAGGTACTGGGAGAAGTGCATTGCTGGTAAATTCCCCAATTTTTTTGCGAACAGTACGAAATGAGGCTAAAGCTGTCGCGAAACAAAAAAATAGAGAGGTTGGAGACGATATGTCTGTTCTTATTGACTTTAAACCACCATGGATAAAATATGAGATATGGGAACAAATGGTTAACCATTGGAACACACCTGAGTGGAAAGCAAAGTCATTAAGAAATAAAGGTATTAGAAGTAAGGCAACTGGGGGAAAACATACATTAGGATCTCAAACCTATGTGACAGCAAAAAGAAAAGCGGTAAAAACTGTTAATTACCCTCTTTTAGTATATATATCATGTCAATACATTATCATTTTATTAACTATAACTTCAACATTTGTAGGCTAAGATACTTGGGCGTGAACTGTCAGCTCATGAGATGTGGAAGCAGTCACACTGCAAGAAAGGAAGCAGACCATTGGATAAAGATCCTAGTTGTAGCAGTTCGCTACTTTTGGACGTTGATTCAGAAGGGGACGTTCAAGCAGAAAATCTAGTCTGGGTTGACGATAGGGCAGAGGAGACTTGGGTAAGTTGACAGATTAGTAAATCCAAAAAAACATATTTCCAAAGAAAAAGTTTATTACAATGAAATTTGAATAATATAGTTATATGTTCATCCCAATAGGTTAAATATGATGGGTTTCTTATGGAGAAGTATGGGGAAGAACGTAGCAAACATCCAAAATTTGATGAAGAGTTATGGTCACGAGCTTTGGGCAAGAATAAAGGAAAAGTGTACGGGTTAGGCAGTGTTAGTGACTCGTGTGTACATGACAGAGAAGATCCTGAGGTATGTTTATTCCTTTTAGACCTTAATTTTTTAAAATTAAAAAGTTTCTAATCTCTAATATAAGTGAAATCACATATACTAGTAACTTGACATTAGGTAGATTTTCATTATTGGTATGTAAACATACTGCATGCTATTTGGCCTTATAGCACTTAAATTGTAACTTAGAATTGGATTTTGTTTTCTACAACCAGCTTGACCCATTATCAGTATTCCTTAATTCTGACTTCTTGATTCTATTCTTATGTTGTTTTGTAGATTGAAAAGTTGAACTTAATTATCAAGGAGCTCATTAAGGAAAAAAATGAAGAAAAAGAAAGGTTTGGTGGAATTATTGCGGAATTGTTGGCTGAGAAAGAAAAGATAAGGTGGAAAAGGATGCTATGAATAATAGGATGTCACAAATTGAATCTATGTTAACAGCTACAGTTCGAAAATAGGCTACAAACACTTGGTTTTGAATGTTTCGATATTTATCATGTTAGGATGATTTCGGTTATTTGGCATTTCAATTGGTATTTTTATTTTAAACAGTAAATACTGAAACAAAGATGTTTTATATAAATTTGGGATTTTCGAATTTTGTTGGAATGGTTTATGCAGTTTCATAATTTTATTGAAATGTAATTTTGATTGATGCTGTGACTAAAAGGTGGAAAATCTTATTGACTAAATTGTTTACAATGAAAATGGTGGCTAAATGGTGAAAAACATAGGTGAGTAAATGTTTATATTCAATGAAAAATAGTGGCTAAATGGTGACAGATTTCAGTGACTAAATGGTATGAAAACGGTGACAAAAAAAATCATGAAATGGTGAGCAATTTAGGTGGCTAAATGGTGGCAAAAAACCCGTCACAACTTGGTAGCAAACAAGGTGACTAAATGGTGAGGAATATGGGTGGCTAAATGGTGGCAAAAAACACGTCACAACTCTGTAGCAAATACGGTGGACCGTAGAAAACAAGGAGCGGTCGCAAATTGGTGACCTTTTTTTGTGGTGACAAAAATTTAGTAGCAAAATATTTTATGGTCGCTATTTGGTGGCATTAGGGCAACTCACACGGGGGCTTTTGCCACCACCTTTTCGGTGGTAAAATGGTGGCAACATAGCAATTGCTATCGTTTAACGACCGAATATATGGTGACAAAAGCCCAATTTTCTAGTAGTGATATATATACACACACATATTTGAATTTAAAAAAAAAACTAAATATACACACACACAAACAAACACGCAATGCAACACTAAGCGCACTAGCTCCCCGGCAATGGCGCTATTTGATGAACCGGTCGTCACATGTCATGAAAAAACCTAAATAAACTAAGTAGCTTGGGTAAGTAGGTATCGAATCCAAGGAGCATGTGGTTAGCGTCAGACTAGTTGTTTGTTTGCCCTCAACTCTTCAGATTACCAATATAAAAAGTATCGGTTCACGGGGTCAAATGCGGGATTGCCACGGTTTAGTACCAGAGGCTGTTGGTTGACATTTTGGTTGTTGATGTTTCGGTTAGGAACTGGTTGGTGAGGTGGTTGTTGTGGTGGTTGTTGGTTTCGGTTTAGATTTGGTGGAGTGGGTGGTCTTCGGCTTCCACCCAAACGGTTATTTGGGTTTTCCATTTGGACGGTTCAAAAGGACAAGTTTCGATTTGGAAGTGGTGATTGGAGTGTAGGTGAGTTAGAAGGAATCGGCTCCTCTAACCGGTGTTGTCAGTTTCTTCTTGCTACTCTCTCGATTTTCCGGTTCAAACACTAAAGGAGATGTCCTCCCCGAATGTCTTGTACGCATGCACCACCTGTGGACTGCACAAATAACACACCCCGCGTAACAAGAAAAAAAATAGAGAATACAATAAAACCAACAAACAATTAAACAGATTATCACAAAATCAACTAATCACTAAACACCAAGCGCACGAACTCCCCGGCAACGACGCCAAAATTTTGATCGGATGTCGCGGTCCGGTCAAAAATAGTATTTATAAGTCCTAATTACCTCTAGTTATGTAGTAGTGGCAATAAGGATGTCGAACCACGGAGAGTCTGTGGTCGGTGATTAAGGTCTTAGTTGATTGAGAAAACGTCACTTATGAAGAAATAGTTTAATTATGAAGTTTAGTGCTTTTGATCATTTAAGATTTTGGTTTGAAAGTTGTGAACCACAAAATGATTCAAGATTATAATTTTCTAAAGTGAAGAATGATTACTTGATTACTAATAAAAACTTTGAATAGAAAGACTTAATTGAAAATGATTGATTGTAAAAATTAATAATTAAGATGGATATCACACCGGGTTCAACAAGCAACCTAGAGTTCTATCACAAATTGGGTTGGATCAAATACTTGCAATGAAGATTAACGGGTTAATTGTTTCAATAGGCTTAGGTGTCTAGTTTTATCAACATCAAAGATGGACTAAACTACACTTCATTACTCTAGAACATATAAACCCTAATAACAAGCTAAAGCATAATTAACCGAATTCATTTCCCTAGTAATTGGCGCAAGAAACAATTATCAAAGAGAATTCAAAACAAGGTTAACACAATTAACAAGTTTGTTCAAATACCCCAAATGTTCAAGAACCGTAGATTACAAGCCTATACCGGGTGAATCCAAAGGTGATTAGCCGCTCATGGTGATTGGAACTTTAATAATGATGGAAATAATAGGAGAATTGGCCATGGAAAGGTTTGGGATAAAGGTTTAGGAATGGTGTTTTAAGGTTTGGTGTATGGTGAAAAAGATGGAATGAATGATGATGAATGATTTTGGTGTTATGGACTGATTTGATGATGTTTAGAGAGTGGAAGATCTTGTTTTTAATCTCCAAGATCCGTTTTTATCTCTCCTCAATTGAGTCCTTGGTCAAAATCCCATAAAAAGCCTTCAAATCCCATAAATTTTGATCAAAATAGGGAAGACTTTGTCAGGGACCGTTGCCAACGGGCTTCACTGCCGTCGGCGACCCCTTAATGTAGTTGACGGGTGTTTCTGCTTTCTACGGAGCAGCCTACGGATCCTCAGGCGTCGGCGACGGCCTGACACTCCGTAGCCGACGGAACCAAAATTTCAAGTTATCCATTTTTGCTCCTTTTTCAACTCTGCATCCACCTAGCTCCGTCTCAAAGCCTCGTTAAGTTCCGGAAAACACCTTAAAGTTCGTCAAACCTGCAAAATGCAAACTTACCAAAACCATAAAATTGCATAAAAATACAATCTAAACACGAAACGACTAAGACTTTCACCCGTGTATCAAAACTCAAACATGATGTTGTCGGTGATTATGAGTTTAGTTGTATGAAATTGAAACGTAATGAGAATTATATTTTTTAAGTCTATAAGATACATGGTTAAGAGAAATTAGATTAAAAAAAAACACTCTCAAGGGATGAGGTACAGAAGACAGGAGACGGAGGAGTGGCAGGAGGTTCCAGCACGTCGGAGTGGAAGAGACGATCGGAAAGATGAGGTTCCAGCACGTCGGAGTGGCAGGAGGTTCCAGCACGTCGGAGTGGAAGAGACGATCGGAAAGATGAGGCAACTAAGATGAGCGATGTTACAAAGTTTTATGTCGCAAATCTTCCGGATAAGTGATCGGGGGAAGATCTCAAGAAGCCATTAGGGGAGTTTGGTTCCATCCAAGAGGTGTATGTAACGAGAAAACAGAATAAGTTCAGTCAAAGGTTTGCATTCGTTAGTTTTGGAGGAGTCCGAGATAAAATCGACATGGAGGTGAATATGAGGTACATACACATTGGGGATGAAAGATTATTCATCACATTGGCAAAGTTTGCTGATGGCAAGATCATGGGTAGGGAGATGGTGGATAAGGGTAAGAAGATCATGGAGAATAAACAACCGACGGTCGAGAGCGATGATCAAGGAAAGACTAGTGGGAGCGGGGATGCAGCTACAGTGCTTGGGGGTAAATCTTTTAGGGATCCTTTATTGAACAAGGGGCCGGAAGTCGATTTGGTCGTTGATCCGAATATCCATGCCGACTTCTAGAACCAGGAATTCTGTTTCCCGTGGTGTTATGGACAGGCCCAAGAAGAGGGCAAGAAGTGGAGACCCTTTTGGGCTCAATGCTTAATTCAGTTAGATCCACAGAAGAGAGGATGAACTCTTTCTTCAATCCTTCGACTGCTAGAGATTTTAACTGTTACATGAAACGAGCCTTAAAGGGGGTAAGTTTACCTTCGCGGCTGGTAACAAACTTAGCCGCATTGACAGGATTACGGTGTCATGGGAGTTTTTTCAAAATGGCCGGCTGCAGAATATCGTCCAGACCATAATCCGGTATCTTAAAGACGGTTTCGTATAATTTCGGCCCTAAACCGTTCAGATTTTTTAACTCACGGATGGAACAGAAAGGTTTAGAATTAATTTAGTTTGTGTAGAATTTTAGTTTGTGGGAAACCCGGATAGTTGTCTGATGGAAAAATTTAAAAGACTTAGAAACACTATTATTATGTGGAAGATAGATAATAAAAATAAAGAAGATGAGGAGAAAAGGTGTTGAAAGGAGACGTTGAACAGTTGGAAAGAGTTCTTGAGCAAAGGGACTTTACCGAGGAAGAGAATTGGGTTTGGGAGGAAAGCAAGGTTCGTTTACGGGAAATTGAGGACTTTAAGTGTTGGGATTTAAAGCAAAAGGCAAGGTGTAGATGGAAAGCAAAAGGCAAGGTGTAGATGGGCGATGGAGGGGGACGAATATACCAAATTTTTCCATGGTATTAACAAAACGAAGGCGTCTAATAGTTTACCGGGACTTATTATTAACGGGAATTGGGAAACTAAACCGATTTTGGTCAAGAAAGAGGTTTACAAGTTCTTTAGAAACACGTTCATTGAGGATATGAGGTGTAGTTTGGGTTATATATATATATATATATATATATATATATATATATAATTGTTTTTTTTATGAATTTGACCGTTTGTAACGGTCATAATATCAAAATCATCAATTGGCCAAAGCGCGATTACATCCTCCGAACCAAACTTGAGCCATAGCGACCAGGGGGCGGTGTTCCAGGCGCTATGGGCCTGGTTCGCGCCCCCCTTCAAGCCCCCTTGGAGCCCACTACACACACTCTTAATTATATTATATAAATATATACAATTTGTAAGTTTGGATGTGAGAGTGACCTACTGTGCCTCCCAATACAAGTTGCTAAAGTTGATGTACAAGCATGTAAAGCGACCATATATGTTGGTGAACTGCTGAGCAGGTTGCCGGTTTTGTTGGTTTTCTACCCACAAAATTGTGACTCTCTCTCTCTCACTCATTTCTTTTTCTCTCTCGGATCAAACCCTCTCTCTCTACCTTCTATCTAAAGTTTCTTCTTCCTCTCTCTAATATTTGAGGCAGCAAAAGGTGTACTTTCTCATTCTCCCGGTTAGTATTCTTTGGTCCACGTGGGTTATCGGGTGTCGTTGGTGCTGGTGGTGGTTGGGTTTTAGAGAGGATGTCGTTTGATGTGTTTATTTTGGCCCTGTTCAGTGATGGTGCAAGTTGATGTAGGTTGCAGTGGTGCTGGTGGTGGTTGGGTTTTAGAGAGATGTGATAACGGTTGGTGGTGGTGGCTCGGTTTTGAGAGAGCGAGGGAAGAGTAGTGGTGATGCCTGGGTTTTTAGAGAGGAGTGGTGATGGCGGATGGGTTTATAGAGAGAGGCAGGGACTTATGGTGGTGGCGGCTGGGTATTTAGACCTGAGGAGTGATGACGGTGGTGGCTGTGTTTTTAGAGAGAGGGTTAGGAGTGATGATGATGGTGGTAGATGGATTTTTAGAAAGCAGGGAAGCGTGATGAT
This sequence comes from Ambrosia x helenae, assembly GCA_030844895.1. Classification (NCBI taxonomy): domain Eukaryota; kingdom Viridiplantae; phylum Streptophyta; class Magnoliopsida; order Asterales; family Asteraceae; genus Ambrosia; species Ambrosia x helenae. The sequence goes on from JAUTDX010006410.1 coordinate 27,018, forward strand.
GGTAGCTAGGTTTTTAGAAAGAGGCTGAGGAGTGGTGGTGGTGGTGGTGGCAAGCTAATCGGTATGGAAGGGGGTCGTATTTTGTTTGAAGTTTTATTGTTTTATCCACCTTGTGATATTTTAAATAGTAATATAAAATATTTGCCGAACATCTCTTTCACCTAAAGTATAGCAGGAGACATGCCTTAAATTAAAATCAACTTTAAGGTATAATTTTACTTGTAAACAACTTACATTTACTATTGGGGTTTACATTTAGTTTTCGACTAAATGTAAATTTCACACAATTTAGTGATGGGGATGGTTTAGAATTTTTTTACTTTTCTATATGTGCGGATTGGTTAAACGGCTGCTTTTGGCTTAAAGGAAAATGATACAGCCTATAAATGTTAAGGATATGTAACTCGAGCTACTTTTGGATATGTTTGCTGCTTTTGGTTAAACATGTAACTCATGACTTTACAATTTACATGGATCATCATGCATCATCCAAATTACTTTTTTAATAAGTTTGTTTGTACACCTCTTTCTTCCTCTTTGTTCCACGCTTGCGCTTAAGCTGTTTGATTAAATGCCAATACCGCCTCTACAGAACTTCTATCTTCGATCTTTTATTTGGTTTTTAACTTAAAAATATTCTTTCTAAATTCACAGCAAAAATATACTTAGATTTTACACGAAAGGAAAAATGTTCTGATGCACAAAGTAAAAAATATCGGTCTTTTGGTACTCGGACCTTTTGGGACATAGGACGGCCACAATCCAAAAGTATAACCCCTTCGTATTAGGTTTCTTAGTTAAAAAAAGTCAAACATATGCTATCCCAAAAATCATTTTA
>JAUTDX010006411.1:0-21563 GCA_030844895.1 Ambrosia x helenae
ATTGAAATTTTTTATCTTTTTGGATTATAAGTATGATGAAATGACAGTTGGATCAGATCTGAGTGTTTATTGAACTGTCAATGTGGCTTTCGTATCGTGTTAGGTGTGTCGGTTAGGAGATATTATCTTTGGATTGGTTTGAAGGGAAAAAGTGGCTAAGATTGTTTGTGATGATCAATTTGGGATGCAAATGTGGATGGATCTGTCATAGGTTGCATTTTGTCGATATTTTTGTTTTAGAGAAGCGATTCTCTGTCTCTTAGATTGTCGAGTGTCATGTTAGAAGTTACGCAATGGCGTGACGATAAAAATTATAACGTTTTTTGTAGACCAACATGAGATTGAAATCCAATGTCACATGAGGTGTTTGATCTGAAGTTGAAAGTTTGCTTTTCGTCCGGCTTACTAGGAAAATGTAAACGTTGAGCTTCATGGATCTCTTTTATGTGAATGATCTGTTGCATTTCGTGGCTATTTTCTTTCAGAAAAAGCAATTCTCTGTCTTGTGTGTCATACTGTTGTCTTGTAAAAAGTTCCTTGAGGTTAGAAGTCATGCAATGGTGTGACGATAAAAATATTCCGTCTTTTGTGGACAAAAATGAAATCCAATGTCACATAGAGTACTTAATATAAAGTTTAAAAATTACATTCCATCCACTTTACAAGCAAAATGTAAACTTTGAGTTTCACGGATAATTGATGGACCTCTTTTATGCTGATTTTTTTACCAAGTGCCTTGAGGCTTATTTGAAATCATGTACTACAGGAATACAAGAAGATGGTGAAGATCTGCTGTATTGGAGCTGGGTATGTATGTTGGTGGGCCTACCATGGCAGTTATTGCACTCAAGTGCCCTGATATCGAAGTGGCGGTTGTTGATATCTCTGTACCTCGCATCACAGCGTGGAACAGTGACCAACTCCCTATTTATGAACCAGGGCTTGATGAGGTTGTTAAGCAGTGTAGAGGGAAAAACCTCTTTTTCAGCACTGATGTCGAGAAGCACGTATGCGAGGCTGACATAGTATTTGTTTCAGTCAATACGCCAACAAAGACACGTGGTCATTGGTGCTGGGAAAGCTGCTGATCTTACGTACTGGGAAAGTGCTGCTCGCATGATTGCTGATGTGTCGAAATCAGACAAGATTGTTGTTGAGAAATCAACTGTTCCTGTCAAAACAGCTGAGGCTATTGAAAAAATTCTGACACATAACAGCAAGGGAATTAACTTCCAGATTCTTTCGAACCCGGAGTTCCTTGCTGAGGGAACCGCAATTCAAGATCTTTTCAAACCTGACAGAGTCCTCATTGGTGGCCGGGAAACTCCAGGAGGTGAGAAAGCAATCAAAGCATTGAAGGATGTGTATGCTCACTGGGTCCCTGAAGAGAATATTATCACGACCAATTTATGGTCTGCAGAGTTATCGAAACTTGCTGCCAATGCCTTCTTGGCACAAAGGATCTCTTCTGTTAATGCCATGTCAGCTCTCTGTGAGGCAACAGGCGCGAATGTTAGCCAGGTTTCTATGCAGTTGGAAAAGATACAAGAATCGGCGCAAAATTCTTGAATGCCAGTGTGGGCTTTGGTGGTTCTTGCTTCCAGAAAGATATTCTGAACTTGGTTTACATATGTGAGTGCAATGGCCTCCCCGAAGTGGCTGAATACTGGAAACAAGTCATAAAGATCAATGATTACCAAAAGACCCGTTTTGTAAACCGGGTCGTAGCCTCTATGTTCAACACAGTGTCAAACAAGAAAATCGCCATCCTTGGATTCGCCTTCAAGAAGGACACAGGCGACACCCGTGAAACCCCGGCCATTGATGTGTGCAAGGGTTTGCTAGGTGACAAGGCTCTTTTGAGCATCTATGATCCACAGGTCACCGAGGATCAAATCCAAAGAGACCTTTCCATGAAGAAGTTCGACTGGGACCATCCTCTGCACCTCCAGCCAATGAGCCCGACCACTGTTAAGCAAGTAGGTGTTGTTTGGGATGCTTATGCAGCCACCAAGGATGCCCATGGTGTGTGTATCTTGACCGAGTGGGACGAGTTCAAGACTTTGGATTTCCAGAGGATATATGACAACATGCAGAAACCTGCTTTCGTCTTTGATGGTAGGAACGTTGTTGACAGTGAGAAACTGAGAGAAATTGGCTTCATTGTTTACTCGATTGGTAAGCCGCTGGATGCCTGGCTCAAGGACATGCCTGCTTTGGTCTGAAGAAACTATTCGCATACATCATTTGTCTTGTGGTGGAACCTGAGAGCGCTAGTCAGTTCAAATTCTTCGCTATTTTTGGCTGGTCAGTTCTTTTATTCTTAAATTTGTTCCTTGTAGTGAAAAAAAACAACTAAGTGAGTTTGCCACATATGTTTACTAAGCTTTACATTCCTTCTATGTTGTATTTAATGATATTGTTACATTTTTCAACTTCAGCGAATTTTATATTGTTTTGATCCGTTTTGTTCAACACTTGTCAAAATAGTTTCAAGTAATATGTAATTTGAGCAAGCATTCTTGTTAATGCATCAATGTGCGGTACTTCTTTTGGCTGAATCTGTTTCCCACTGCACTGCCTTCATCGTCCGATTAGCACTGTTACAAAAAATAGTCCATTTTATCTACAGGTATGGCCGTATGGGTGTCACCAAAGTGCTTAAGGTTAGTGACAACATCATCCCTTATGTAGTCAAAGGTACAAGCCTAGGCGCTCAGGTTAGGTGTCTGGAAGGACACACAAGGTTACGACCAACCATCAAAATCCGACTGAAGCAGATGCAAACAAAGCTGTAAATAGAGAAAATAGGATTGTCCTTTTTGGCCATTTTACCCCATAAGCTAATCCAAGTACGCGTGTTCTCAAAACTTGTTTACATTGTCAGTTTGTCACAATGTCACTTAAGATAAAGCAAGCATTTGTGCTAGTTTAACTTTGGAAACAACAGCTGTTAGATCTTCTAAAAAATCAAAACTAGAGTTTCAAACTCAGTTTTATCTTCGATCAAAGCGTTTCTGGTGTGTGTGCGCACATATACTCATCAAGCTTCTTTGAACCATATTTTAGTTTCAAACAATAGCGGATTCAGGATTCTTTGCGAGTGGGGCATGAATGAGCAGGGTCAAAACAAGTGGGGTTAAAAATTAAATGGTCCGGTAAAAACAATTCATACTCGTTTGCGTAGTGATAATGTAAAACCAACATAATTATCTACATAATGATATGATGATTTTGCCAATATCTTCGACCAAACACAAAGGTGTGTAGGTAACGAGTGTGAAATTTATATACCGGTTGATGAATTAGAGAGGCCCTCAACAACCTCCTTGGCGCCCACATGGCATGCTGACGAGGCGGTGGCCTAATGGCCACAACATTTAGTCTTATCTAGCTAAAAGTACTACATACCAAGTTTTTGATTGAGAGTTCGATGCATCTCCTACCGTGTGTTTTTACCCGCTAACCAATGGTCCCAGAACTGTAGGCCAGTCAACAAGTCGAATACCAACCAAGATTACACAAAAGTCGACTTACAACACACAGACTTACAATTTCACAAAACAGAACCAAACAACAAAAAGTCAAAAACAAAGGCACACACAACCACTGAAACTAAACCAACATCAGTTTAGGCTTAACTCTTCTGTTTTGATTTTGTTCAATCAACAAATCAGTTACCGTTCCCAATTTAAGCGTATTAAGAGACCTTTGTAAGTAAACATGACTTGTGTGTAAGACCCTAACCCATAAACACGTGATTAACCATTAAACATGTAAGTTAGGCCTTATAAAAACCATTCCCGTTTTAGAGTTTTATTATTATAAGGAAAACGACACAATTTAATATTTCAAGAATTGATCTAGCATTTTAGATACATTAATTTAAGTACTAAAATCTATACATGTTCTCCTTTATAAAACGGGAATCCCCATTGCGGAAGCTTTTAGGTGTTTGGGTGTGTCCCGGTTCTTTGCTTGACTTGATCCTTGCTCCGAGTCTCCGTAGAATTTTACCTAGAACCATTACGAAATTAATGGTTAGTTATAATACTAATAACATATTCTCCTTAGTTATACATTAATACATGTCGAGAGCGGATTTGAAATCAAGGATAGATTTCCATTAAGTTTAGTTCGATCATCAAGTTCATCTACATTAAATGTTTCACTACACATCACGATTCGAGATCATGATTTAAAGTTTGTTTGATTGCATCGAGTTTATGTAATGTCGTTTAGACCCGAATACAAACCACGAGTATAAAAACTTATTTGTCATATGCGTATGATTCTTCAAAGAAAAGCGAGCTTATTATCTCCTGTGTCCACTACGAGACATACCTAGGGTCATTCATACATTAAAACCCATCTCAGTTGAACTCGTTTAGTAAGGATTAACGGATAATAAAAGAGTGAAATACATGTTTAAGAATAAACGCTCAAACCTCTCTTTATTATATTTTTTTTTTCACAGCCGTAAGCTACGAGGGAAGCCATTCTGCAGCTGAACGCTGCTGCCGCTGCTGATTCGCAGCCGTCCTGCAGCTGAACGCTGCTACCGCTGCTGATCTGCAGCCGTTCTACAGCTGGACGCTGCTGCGGAACAGCAAAAGAGCCCCCACAGTCGCCGCGAGACGCAGCCAGCCAGCCACGGCCTACGGCTGGCTGCTGCTGCTGCTGTTCGTCTCTGTCTGCAGCCGCTGGCTGCAGTTCAGCAGCCGCTGGCTGCTGTTCTGCAGCCGCTGGCTGCTGTTCTGCAGCCGCGGGCTGCTGGTCTGTTTCGCTGTTGTCCACAGAATTTTTTTTTTTATTATAACACTTAAGAGCCTTGCAACAATGAGTATAAAAATGCAGCCGTAATTACATTTATTTGGCTGCAAAGTAACTAAGTTTTTAGGCTTGATTCGCGGCGTAACAAGGTATGATTCTCAACCATTCACCAAGCCTAATCAACACAAACAAAATCCTCAAACGGGTCATCCTATCCATCCTTCACCAAGGCTTGTCTAAGGCGATAACCTTTTTCTTTATATAGGCGTAACACCTCTATTTCAATAACCAAAACATCAAATGTCCAACCCCATAAGACTTCCTTGGTAACGCCTAAGGCACATCAATCCACACCTTTGGCGTCTCCATCTAAGTTCACTTTAGACTTATACTAAGCTCGCTTATGATCATCATGTATCCCATTCCTTGTACTATAGACAATATATTAACGAAAAACTCGTGTTTACTCGGTTTTAGTTTGGTTATTCGGTACAAGATTAATCATCATGAAGATTTAGAAGTCGCGAAGCGACTTACCTAGCATGCTTCCAACCTTCGTCTAAGGTGGTTTCTATCGATATGCATTATAATACAAGCTCCCTATTGTGAAGCTCTCGTGATGATGTTCAAACATATATATCTAAGAGTATGGATTGATATTTAACAAGATTTAAGTCATCGAGTGACTTACCTTACTCGCGGCCTTTCCAACTTCAATTCTCTTACCTCCCTTGGTTCCCGAGCTTTCCAACTTCACACCTATTTCATGCTATACACGCATAGGTGTTTAGTTATTTATTCATTGTGCGTCCATTTCATGGTTCCACATAAACCGAATTTAACACATATATCAATTATATTGTTATCATATGTTTTCATGAAATTCCATTCATTCAAGCATTTTATCGAACACCTTATGTGCGCATTTTCTCCTACATTGATTATAAGCACTCAAGCTTCCTAAACCATACCATATGTCTAGTTGATTATCCTCACGGGTTCAACTCCCAATTTATACATTTACAAGTTATTTTAATACCTCCTAGTATAGGAATTCATCATATACAAGTGTAGTTTATACTTAGGGTTAAAACCCACTACTTACACCCTTCAAGTGCTAAATTAAATACATGAATCATACATAATCCAACATATTATTATTAATTGGGGTTTCTTTAAGGTCTATGAACATGTAGAAACCCTTAGACATCATCAATTCAAGTTTTCATGAAAACCCCAAAATAATCATCTTCTACATACAAGTGTTTTTGATGATTTAAAAGAGAACCAAATGTTACCTTATGATGATCAACACACTAGATGGCCAAGAAATCAAACATGCACAAGAGGGATCCTTGGATTTGGGCTGAATTGAACTAGAATAGGAGATGAATGAGAGGTGAGTGTGTGTTTTTTGATGGTGAAAGTGTCGAACACTGTATGTGTGCATCGACCTACACCCATTTTCATATAACCCCTCTTTTTTTAAACTATCACCCATTGACAATTCAAGCCCCTCCAAGTTTAGTGCAAGGCCATTGATTAAATAGGCTAACCATGTTAACTTTTAACACTAGTTGGTCTTTATTTTACCAGTGCAGTTAACGGGTTTAGTTCATGTACTAGAGTTTTACTCTTGTCTTGGTTTATTTAGTTTATTTAAGCCCCGTGTATACGTGCTTAACATTAGGCATGTTTATAAGATTTGGGGCGTTACAACTCCACCTCCCTTAAAGAGGGTTTCGTCCGCGAAACCGGATTTACACCTAATAGGTGGGTTTCAAGCCACCAACTTAGATCGTTCCCCGCCCTTTTTGGCTTTGGTTACGCGTAACCTCCTTGATGGGAATTTCGTTAACACGTGTCTTAGGATTTTAATCATGTGTCTTACCACCTCTACACAAGGTTCCTTATTCTCGTCTTTAGGATTTGACTATTTTTTAATATTCTGCCCATACTGGTAGTTATTTAATCTTCACCACCTGTAGGCGCCTCGGTCAGTTTAAGAGTCACAGTTTATGACTCCTTGGTTCGTTTGGCTCCTTTAAGTCAATCACGGACTTAGTGTTTACACTTCGTTCATTTACTTTGGTTAGAATTATTTATACGCATCTTGGCGCGCATCGAATTTAGTTGTGTTAATGACTTCTGGGAGTGACATCCACTCCGAATGTAAGGTCTTTTCGCCAAAGTTCTGGCTCAAGGCCCCCCCCCCTTTTTATGAATTAGTCATCATCTCATACAATAAGATATGATTCTACATGGATTTTCTTATACGTTTCAGCAACGTTTTGCACCACTTTATGCAACGTTTTAGCCATGCTTTTGCGGCTTTTTGCTGCCCTTTAGTGCAGCGTTTTAGCTGTGTTTTGGCTGCACTCTTGTGCAGCGTTTTAGCGGCATTTCGCTGCACTTGTATGCAATGTTTCAGCCACATTGTAGCGTCTTTTTGCCGCACTTTTGTGCAGCGTTTTAACAGTGTTTTGGCTGCACTTTTGTGCAGCGTTTTAGCCACAATTCAGCAGCGTTTCACTGCATTTTCGTGCAGCGTTTCGGCCATGATTCAGTAGTGTTTCGCTGCACTTTCGTGCAGCGTTTTAGTAGAGTTTGGCTGCACTTTTGTGCAGCGTTTCGGCCCCCGATTCACGTTTTAATCTCCAAATGATAATTTGGATAGAATACACCTTAATCTCCCAATGAGTGTTTCGGTCAGAATGTGATTTAATTCCCAATGAGGTATTTTCCCCCAGAACGTGATTTTATTTCTGAATGAGAACATAGACGGAATACAGTATACGATTTATTTCCCCAACTATGGGTTTTAGACGGAAAACAAATTTAATCCTCCCATCCATAATTTGAACAAAGTACGATTTGACTTCCAACTGAGACAATTTTGTTGGTGTTTATTTCTAATAAGATTTGAATCTATTCTTGATTTGACTAACAGATAAGGTTTCAATCGTCTCATGATTTTATGTTCTTGTTATAGAACAATTTGATCCACAGTCGAACCTTCGATTAAGGTTTGAGTCATTTATGGGTTAACTTCCAACTAAGCTCAGAATGAGTTACAGTTTCCTCTAGATTGCACCGAATCCACGGGGTGCACTAGATTGTACTGAATCCACGGTTTACATTGTATTGTATTAAATATACAATCATAGTATTACCGATTACGGATTTACACTGGAATGCACCAGTTATAAAATCATAGAATTACGAATTAAAGATTTACACTTGATTGTACTGACTATACAATCATAGTGTTACGGATTACGGATTTACACTTGATCGTACCCGACTGTACAATCATAGTGTTACGGATTACGGATTTACACTTGATCGTACCGACTGTACAATCATAGTGTTACGGATTACGGATTTACACTTGATTGTACCGACTATACAATCATAGTGTTAACGGATTACGGATTTACACTTGATTGTACCGACTATACAATCATAGTGTTAAGAATTACACATTTACATTTGAGTGTACCGAATCCACGGTTTGCACTAGCTTTACTGTTTTCCCCTAGATTGTTCGACATTTCTCTCGGATTACATGACTTCACGAGTTATGGTTAATATTATGGATTACACGCCTCTTAGGCAATAATGGCCCTTCAGACCATATTTGTCTAATCCTTGATTTCTCCTTTTTCCCTGACACCTCACACTTACCTAGTCCTTGCTACATAGGTTGTATATGTATCAGTTATAAGAAACCCGTAGTATCATATGTTTAACACTTACCTGGCCAGGGTAAGCAATTCGCATATAGTACACATGGATTTGTTAGAATTGATACATCACATCCTATGCAAGCAAGGCTTCAGCTCATGTTTGTGTCGCTTATTATATTTGGTAAAAACCATTTCTTGATATCCAATTAGCATCGGATTTCACCTTTATTTATTAAGCACAGACAATGTGTTTTGTTTCATAAATGTTTGTGTGATCATACTCATTGACATGACCATAATGCGACTCTTGCATTCCTTGATTCTAAACATTAGCTTGGGCGATTATTCCCCATCCCGATTCCTATGCTTAGGATACTCTTGAGCATTTATTATTCACTATCGTGAATAATACACATTTCCCGTTTAGCTTCTTGCTTATGTATGCAACTACCATTCTTCGTGGGATGATTGCATACTATCACACATAATATGATTTAGAGCGTGTACCTGATTGATACTTGCCCTTATGTACCTTTTCGTTATCGATCCGTTAGTCTGAGTCGTTACTTGACTTGGTCCTGAGCGAGCATGCTATCAGCCGTGCTCCCGAACCCTCCACCACCTCTTTGGGTGGATTCTTCGATCCCATCTTGATCGAATACGGTGTTATCATACCTGTCACAGTTACAATTATAATTGATTAGCGATATTACACTTCATTATTAGTATGCACCCTTGAAACGGTAATGCTAGAATACTTGTCACACAAGAATTTCGATGCTTGAATTAATCCTTGGCTAGGCCACGCACTACCTAACCGTTTCTTTACCAAGCTTTTGAGATAGCGTGTATCTACACGATATCCTTATTGTTTACCTTTAACAATCTCCGATCTAACTGGATTGTTATTACATATATTACTTACCGGATCCCTTGATCAAGTCCCGAACCGAACACCCTTCGACACTTTGAGCGCACAGTTTGAGTCCAAGTATCCTTCCGACACTTGGATCCCTCAAACCATTGCTCTGATACCACTTGTAAGACCCTAACCCATAAACACGTGATTAACCATTAAACATGTAAGTTAGGCCTTATAAAAACCATTTCCCGTTTTAGAGTTTTATTATTATAAGGAAAACGACACAATTTAATATTTCAAGAATTGATCTAGCATTTTAGATACATTAATTTAAGTACTTAAAATCTATACATGTTCTCCTTTATAAAACGGGAATCCCATTGCGGAAGCTTTTAGGGTGTTTGGGTGTGTCCGGTTCTTTGCTTGACTTGATCCTTGCTCCGAGTCTCCGTAGAATTTTACTAGAACCATTACGAAATTAATGGTTAGTTATAATACTAATAACATATTCTCCTTAGTATACATTAATACATGTCGAGAGCGGAATTTGAAATCAAGGATAGATTTCCATTAAGTTTAGTTCGATCATCAAGTTCATCTACATTAAATGTTTCACTACACATCACGATTCGAGATCATGATTTAAAGTTTGTTTGATTGCATCGAGTTTATGTAATGTCGTTTAGACCCGAATACAAACCACGAGTATAAAAACTTATTTGTCATATGCGTATGATTCTTCAAAGAAAAGCGAGCTTATTATCTCCTGTGTCCACTACGAGACATACCTAGGGTCATTCATACATTAAAACCCATCTCAGTTGAACTCGTTTAGTAAGGATTAACGGATAATAAAAGAGTGAAATACATGTTTAAGAATAAACGCTCAAACCTCTCTTTATTATATTTTTTTTTTCACAGCCGTAAGCTACGAGGGAAGCCATTCTGCAGCTGAACGCTGCTGCCGCTGCTGATTCGCAGCCGTCCTGCAGCTGAACGCTGCTACCGCTGCTGATCTGCAGCCGTTCTACAGCTGGACGCTGCTGCGGAACAGCAAAAGAGCCCCCACAGTCGCCGCGAGACGCAGCCAGCCAGCCACGGCCTACGGCTGGCTGCTGCTGCTGCTGTTCGTCTCTGTCTGCAGCCGCTGGCTGCAGTTCAGCAGCCGCTGGCTGCTGTTCTGCAGCCGCTGGCTGCTGTTCTGCAGCCGCGGGCTGCTGGTCTGTTTCGCTGTTGTCCACAGAATTTTTTTTTTTATTATAACACTTAAGAGCCTTGCAACAATGAGTATAAAAATGCAGCCGTAATTACATTTATTTGGCTGCAAAGTAACTAAGTTTTTAGGCTTGATTCGCGGCGTAACAAGGTATGATTCTCAACCATTCACCAAGCCTAATCAACACAAACAAAATCCTCAAACGGTCATCCTATCCATCCTTCACCAAGGCTTGTCTAAGGCGATAACCTCTTTTCTTTATATAGGCGTAACACCTCTATTTCAATAACCAAAACATCAAATGTCCAACCCCATAAGACTTCCTTGGTAACGCCTAAGGCACATCAATCCACACCTTTGGCGTCTCCATCTAAGTTCACTTTAGACTTATACTAAGCTCGCTTATGATCATCATGTATCCCATTCCTTGTACTATAGACAATATATTAACGAAAAACTCGTGTTTACTCGGTTTTAGTTTGGTTATTCGGTACAAGATTAATCATCATGAAGATTTAGAAGTCGCGAAGCGACTTACCTAGCATGCTTCCAACCTTCGTCTAAGGTGGTTTCTATCGATATGCATTATAATACAAGCTCCCTATTGTGAAGCTCTCGTGATGATGTTCAAACATATATATCTAAGAGTATGGATTGATATTTAACAAGATTTAAGTCATCGAGTGACTTACCTTACTCGCGGCCTTTCCAACTTCAATTCTCTTACCTCCCTTGGTTCCCGAGCTTTCCAACTTCACACCTATTTCATGCTATACACGCATAGGTGTTTAGTTATTTATTCATTGTGCGTCCATTTCATGGTTCCACATAAACCGAATTTAACACATATATCAATTATATTGTTATCATATGTTTTCATGAAATTCCATTCATTCAAGCATTTTATCGAACACCTTATGTGCGCATTTTCTCCTACATTGATTATAAGCACTCAAGCTTCCTAAACCATACCATATGTCTAGTTGATTATCCTCACGGGTTCAACTCCCAATTTATACATTTACAAGTTATTTTAATACCTCCTAGTATAGGAATTCATCATATACAAGTGTAGTTTATACTTAGGGTTAAAACCCACTACTTACACCCTTCAAGTGCTAAATTAAATACATGAATCATACATAATCCAACATATTATTATTAATTGGGGTTTCTTTAAGGTCTATGAACATGTAGAAACCCTTAGACATCATCAATTCAAGTTTTCATGAAAACCCCAAAATAATCATCTTCTACATACAAGTGTTTTTTGATGATTTAAAAGAGAACCAAATGTTACCTTATGATGATCAACACACTAGATGGCCAAGAAATCAAACATGCACAAGAGGGATCCTTGGATTTGGGCTGAATTGAACTAGAATAGGAGATGAATGAGAGGTGAGTGTGTGTTTTTGATGGTGAAAGTGTCGAACACTGTATGTGTGCATCGACCTACACCCATTTTCATATAACCCCTCTTTTTTTAACTATCACCCATTGACAATTCAAGCCCCTCCAAGTTTAGTGCAAGGCCATTGATTAAATAGGCTAACCATGTTAACTTTTAACACTAGTTGGTCTTTATTTTACCAGTGCAGTTAACGGGTTTAGTTCATGTACTAGAGTTTTACTCTTGTCTTGGTTTATTTAGTTTATTTAAGCCCGCGTATACGTGCTTAACATTAGGCATGTTTATAAGATTTGGGGCGTTACAACTCCACCTCCCTTAAAGAGGGTTTCGTCCGCGAAACCGGATTTACACCTAATAGGTGGGTTTCAAGCCACCAACTTAGATCGTTCCCGCCCTTTTTGGCTTTGGTTACGCGTAACCTCCTTGATGGGAATTTCGTTAACACGTGTCTTAGGATTTTAATCATGTGTCCTTACCACCTCTACACAAGGTTCCTTATTTCTCGTCTTTAGGATTTGACTATTTTTAATATTCTGCCCATACTGGTAGTTATTTAATCTTCACCACCTGTAGGCGCCTCGGTCAGTTTAAGAGTCACAGTTTATGACTCCTGGTTCGTTTGGCTCCTTTAAGTCAATCACGGACTTAGTGTTTACACTTCGTTCATTTACTTTGGTTAGAATTATTTATACGCATCTTGGCGCGCATCGAATTTAGTTGTGTTAATGACTTCTGGGAGTGACATCCACTCCGAATGTAAGGTCTTTTCGCCAAAGTTCTGGCTCAAGGCCCCCCCCCCCCCTTTTTATGAATTAGTCATCATCTCATACAATAAGATATGATTCTACATGGATTTTCTTATACGTTTCAGCAACGTTTTGCACCACTTTTATGCAACGTTTTAGCCATGCTTTTGCGGCTTTTTGCTGCCCTTTAGTGCAGCGTTTTAGCTGTGTTTTGGCTGCACTCTTGTGCAGCGTTTTAGCGGCATTTCGCTGCACTTGTATGCAATGTTTCAGCCACATTGTAGCGTCTTTTTGCCGCACTTTTTGTGCAGCGTTTTAACAGTGTTTTGGCTGCACTTTTGTGCAGCGTTTTAGCCACAATTCAGCAGCGTTTCACTGCATTTTCGTGCAGCGTTTCGGCCATGATTCAGTAGTGTTTCGCTGCACTTTCGTGCAGCGTTTTAGTAGAGTTTGGCTGCACTTTTGTGCAGCGTTTCGGCCCCGATTCACGTTTTAATCTCCAAATGATAATTTGGATAGAATACACCTTAATCTCCCAATGAGTGTTTCGGTCAGAATGTGATTTAATTCCCAATGAGGTATTTTCCCCAGAACGTGATTTTATTTCTGAATGAGAACATAGACGGAATACAGTATACGATTTATTTCCCCAACTATGGGTTTTAGACGGAAAACAAATTTAATCCTCCCATCCATAATTTGAACAAAGTACGATTTGACTTCCAACTGAGACAATTTTGTTGGTGTTTATTTCTAATAAGATTTGAATCTATTCTTGATTTGACTAACAGATAAGGTTTCAATCGTCTCATGATTTATGTTCTTGTTATAGAACAATTTGATCCACAGTCGAACCTTCGATTAAGGTTTGAGTCATTTATGGGTTAACTTCCAACTAAGCTCAGAATGAGTTACAGTTTCCTCTAGATTGCACCGAATCCACGGGGTGCACTAGATTGTACTGAATCCACGGTTTACATTGTATTGTATTAAATATACAATCATAGTATTACCGATTACGGATTTACACTGGAATGCACAGTTATAAAATCATAGAATTACGAATTAAAGATTTACACTTGATTGTACTGACTATACAATCATAGTGTTACGGATTACGGATTTACACTTGATCGTACCGACTGTACAATCATAGTGTTACGGATTACGGATTTACACTTGATCGTACCGACTGTACAATCATAGTGTTACGGATTACGGATTTACACTTGATTGTACCGACTATACAATCATAGTGTTACGGATTACGGATTTACACTTGATTGTACCGACTATACAATCATAGTGTTAAGAATTACACATTTACATTTGAGTGTACCGAATCCACGGTTTGCACTAGCTTTACTGTTTTCCCTAGATTGTTCGACATTTCTCTCGGATTACATGACTTCACGAGTTATGGTTAATATTATGGATTACACGCCTCTTAGGCAATAATGGCCCTTCAGACCATATTTGTCTAATCCTTGATTTCTCCTTTTTCCCTGACACCTCACACTTACCTAGTCCTTGCTACATAGGTTGTATATGTATCAGTTATAAGAAACCCGTAGTATCATATGTTTAACACTTACCTGGCCAGGGTAAGCAATTCGCATATAGTACACATGGATTTGTTAGAATTGATACATCACATCCTATGCAAGCAAGGCTTCAGCTCATGTTTGTGTCGCTTATTATATTTGGTAAAAAAACCATTTCTTGATATCCAATTAGCATCGGATTTCACCTTTATTTATTAAGCACAGACAATGTGTTTTGTTTCATAAATGTTTGTGTGATCATACTCATTGACATGACCATAATGCGACTCTTGCATTCCTTGATTCTAAACATTAGCTTGGGCGATTATTCCCCATCCCGATTCCTATGCTTAGGATACTCTTGAGCATTTATTATTCACTATCGTGAATAATACACATTTCCCGTTTAGCTTCTTGCTTATGTATGCAACTACCATTCTTCGTGGGATGATTGCATACTATCACACATAATATGATTTAGAGCGTGTACCGGATTGATACTTGCCCTTATGTACCTTTTTCGTTATCGATCCGTTAGTCTGAGTCGTTACTTGACTTGGTCCTGAGCGAGCATGCTATCAGCCGTGCTCCCGAACCCTCCACCACCTCTTTGGGTGGATTCTTCGATCCCATCTTGATCGAATACGGTGTTATCATACCTGTCACAGTTACAATTATAATTGATTAGCGATATTACACTTCATTATTAGTATGCACCCTTGAAACGGTAATGCTAGAATACTTGTCACACAAGAATTTCGATGCTTGAATTAATCCTTGGCTAGGCCACGCACTACCTAACCGTTTCTTTACCAAGCTTTTGAGATAGCGTGTATCTACACGATATCCTTATTGTTTAACCTTTAACAATCTCCGATCTAACTGGATTGTTATTACATATATTACTTACCGGATCCCTTGATCAAGTCCCGAACCGAACACCCTTCGACACTTTGAGCGCACAGTTTGAGTCCAAGTATCCTTCCGACACTTGGATCCCTCAAACCATTGGCTCTGATACCACTTGTAAGACCCTAACCCATAAACACGTGATTAACCATTAAACATGTAAGTTAGGCCTTATAAAAACCATTCCGTTTTAGAGTTTTATTATTATAAGGAAAACGACACAATTTAATATTTCAAGAATTGATCTAGCATTTTAGATACATTAATTTAAGTACTAAAATCTATACATGTTCTCCTTTATAAAACGGGAATCCCATTGCGGGAAGCTTTTAGGGTGTTTGGGTGTGTCCGGTTCTTTGCTTGACTTGATCCTTGCTCCGAGTCTCCGTAGAATTTTACCTAGAACCATTACGAAATTAATGGTTAGTTATAATACTAATAACATATTCTCCTTAGTTATACATTAATACATGTCGAGAGCGGAATTTGAAATCAAGGATAGATTTCCATTAAGTTTAGTTCGATCATCAAGTTCATCTACATTAAATGTTTCACTACACATCACGATTCGAGATCATGATTTAAAGTTTGTTTGATTGCATCGAGTTTATGTAATGTCGTTTAGACCCGAATACAAACCACGAGTATAAAAACTTATTTGTCATATGCGTATGATTCTTCAAAGAAAAGCGAGCTTATTATCTCCTGTGTCCACTACGAGACATACCTAGGGTCATTCATACATTAAAACCCATCTCAGTTGAACTCGTTTAGTAAGGATTAACGGATAATAAAAGAGTGAAATACATGTTTAAGAATAAACGCTCAAACCTCTCTTTATTATATTTTTTTTTTCACAGCCGTAAGCTACGAGGGAAGCCATTCTGCAGCTGAACGCTGCTGCCGCTGCTGATTCGCAGCCGTCCTGCAGCTGAACGCTGCTACCGCTGCTGATCTGCAGCCGTTCTACAGCTGGACGCTGCTGCGGAACAGCAAAAGAGCCCCCACAGTCGCCGCGAGACGCAGCCAGCCAGCCACGGCCTACGGCTGGCTGCTGCAGCTGCTGTTCGTCTCTGTCTGCAGCCGCTGGCTGCAGTTCAGCAGCCGCTGGCTGCTGTTCTGCAGCCGCTGGCTGCTGTTCTGCAGCCGCGGGCTGCTGGTCTGTTTCGCTGTTGTCCACAGAATTTTTTTTTTTATTATAACACTTAAGAGCCTTGCAACAATGAGTATAAAAATGCAGCCGTAATTACATTTATTTGGCTGCAAAGTAACTAAGTTTTTAGGCTTGATTCGCGGCGTAACAAGGTATGATTCTCAACCATTCACCAAGCCTAATCAACACAAACAAAAATCCTCAAACGGGTCATCCTATCCATCCTTCACCAAGGCTTGTCTAAGGCGATAACCTCTTTTCTTTATATAGGCGTAACACCTCTATTTCAATAACCAAAACATCAAATGTCCAACCCCATAAGACTTCCTTGGTAACGCCTAAGGCACATCAATCCACACCTTTGGCGTCTCCATCTAAGTTCACTTTAGACTTATACTAAGCTCGCTTATGATCATCATGTATCCCATTCCTTGTACTATAGACAATATATTAACGAAAAACTCGTGTTTACTCGGTTTTTAGTTTGGTTATTCGGTACAAGATTAATCATCATGAAGATTTAGAAGTCGCGAAGCGACTTACCTAGCATGCTTCCAACCTTCGTCTAAGGTGGTTTCTATCGATATGCATTATAATACAAGCTCCCTATTGTGAAGCTCTCGTGATGATGTTCAAACATATATATCTAAGAGTATGGATTGATATTTAACAAGATTTAAGTCATCGAGTGACTTACCTTACTCGCGGGCCTTTCCAACTTCAATTCTCTTACCTCCTTGGTTCCCGAGCTTTCCAACTTCACACCTATTTCATGCTATACACGCATAGGTGTTTAGTTATTTATTCATTGTGCGTCCATTTCATGGTTCCACATAAACCGAATTTAACACATATATCAATTATATTGTTATCATATGTTTTCATGAAATTCCATTCATTCAAGCATTTTATCGAACACCTTATGTGCGCATTTTCTCCTACATTGATTATAAGCACTCAAGCTTCCTAAACCATACCATATGTCTAGTTGATTATCCTCACGGGTTCAACTCCCAATTTATACATTTACAAGTTATTTTAATACCTCCTAGTATAGGAATTCATCATATACAAGTGTAGTTTATACTTAGGGTTAAAACCCACTACTTACACCCTTCAAGTGCTAAATTAAATACATGAATCATACATAATCCAACATATTATTATTAATTGGGGTTTCTTTAAGGTCTATGAACATGTAGAAACCCTTAGACATCATCAATTCAAGTTTTCATGAAAACCCCAAAATAATCATCTTCTACATACAAGTGTTTTTGATGATTTAAAAGAGAACCAAATGTTACCTTATGATGATCAACACACTAGATGGCCAAGAAATCAAACATGCACAAGAGGGATCCTTGGATTTGGCTGAATTGAACTAGAATAGGAGATGAATGAGAGGTGAGTGTGTGTTTTTGATGGTGAAAGTGTCGAACACTGTATGTGTGCATCGACCTACAACCCATTTTCATATAACCCCTCTTTTTTTAACTATCACCCATTGACAATTCAAGCCCCTCCAAGTTTAGTGCAAGGCCATTGATTAAATAGGCTAACCATGTTAACTTTTAACACTAGTTGGTCTTTATTTTACCAGTGCAGTTAACGGGTTTAGTTCATGTACTAGAGTTTTACTCTTGTCTTGGTTTATTTAGTTTATTTAAGCCCCGCGTATACGTGCTTAACATTAGGCATGTTTATAAGATTTGGGGCGTTACATTGTGAGGGTGAACAAAAGGAAACGATTCTTTCATGTTCTTTAACTTAATCGTAAAACTAGAAAGTACAAGGATTAAAACTGTACTTATGCTGCTGACGTGGCAGCACATAATTGGACGCTGGATGAGTCTGTTCATCTATATGGAAATACCGTGTACAGCATTCATATCTAGTTTTAGTAATTATATCGTGACGCGCTCTGAGTGTTTAGTCCCCAAAGCCAACGCACGCATCACGTATGAAACGCGTGCTTAATATGGTATCAGAGCCATCCTTAACTTAAACCAAAACCTATATAGGATTCTATTGTAACCAGTTTTAAACTTTTAATCAATCAATAATAACAAAATCTTTCATGGTTTAATATGGTATCAGAGTCGTCCTTAACTTAAACGAAGCCCTGCTGCTGTCTGCCCTCTTCACCACTGCAGAGAAAACTGTGGTGCTTTACTCTATCACTGTCACCATTTACAACTCCTTCACCGCCACCACCATCTTAGTTTAGCTTTCCGGACAAAGTTCTTAAAGTGCCACAATATCACTCATTTCTTTTAACCGACTATGATGAGTAGTCTGCAATAAGACGACGAATAAGTTGATTAATAAGTTAACTCATTGGCACTGTTGCATAATTGACAGTTAGTTTACTTCTAGGAATACTTATTATGTTTTACAATGTAAGAGATTATTTATGTTTTATATTGGCTTTGCATTTGAGTCATCACTAATGCCATTAATTTTGTAGGGTGGAACACTACCTCAAGAGGTGTCACAACAGCTACTATCAGTGATCCCTACTAAAATGCACATGGACCAATCCAATTCCAACCGTCCAACCTCGTGGGCCCTGGAAAAACATCCCAAAGAAAATGAAAATCGCTCAGTCTGCCTGGTGTGAGATCTGTAAATCAAGTGCAACACGAGAGACGTGAAGTTAAACTCAGCTGCTTCTGTTGCTACTACTTCCACCACCACTACAAGCAACCCAATCATAGGACCCTTGTAAAATCCTAAAAGGGGCAATTCCGGAACAAAGAAGAAGGCGGAGACTCCACATGATTTGGAGATGAAGAGGCGGAGGGTATTGGAAGGTGGAGCGGCCGCAGACGCTGTGAGAACTTGTGAAATATGCAATGTTGTTTGCAATAGTGATGCAGTTTTCATATTCCCTCTGCAGCCAAAAACATGCTTCTATAACACATCCTTGTCATAGGTAATAAGATATATATCTTAGAACAAAGAAACAATAATAATAACATGACAAAAATGTAATAGCATGCACTAAAATGTAGGACCTTTGAAGTGGCCAAAGGGGCTATTAATCTTGACATGTGTTTTGAGTTGAATTCTATGAGTTGTAATGACATTTTGAAAGCTTTATAATGGAACATGCAAGAATCTAATCATACTATTCAAACCATGTGCTCTTTGCTTTATTTGGATATGAATTGTGTGCTCTTTAAATCATCTTTGTCCCCCATGTAATAACTTGACATAATTATTGCCTGAACATTGGAGCCTGTTAATTTACATATAGTGATATTTTTTACCTACTGTGAGATACCGAGATAAATATTTTGTGGTTGTGATTTTACGGTATATGTATTTTCATTTCGTCAAAAGTCAAGTCAATTCTATGGTATAGACGCTTATGACCTTCCTTCCCCCTTTGCCTTGCCGTATTGTATTATTTCCTCTTGCATTTTTGACATTTATCTGACAAGTTTTGCTATGTGAAGGATTGAAAAACACTTTCATAAGGTTGTCTAAAAACAACATGACCTTGACCAACAAGTTTAGAGCACCACAATGGCAACTTTGGTTTGTCTCGCAAATTTACTATTAAACTTTTCTTTCTTTTTATTGGTTCTTACTTTCATGGTCTCTAACAGTGGCGAAGCTGTTCTCGAATCGGAGGGGGCCGGACTCAAAATTTTTTAGGTCCGTAGTGGCAAATCGGCGGGGCCGAACTCACCCGCACTCAAATTCGCAAAATCGCAAATTTCACTACTGCGCCAAAAAACAAGGGGGGCCAGGGCCACCCCTGGCACCTATATATCCTTCGCCTCTGGTCTCTAATGACTTAATAACACATGCCTACTTGACACCCTCTCTTTTCATAAACAACCCTTGTCTTTTTTAGACTTCCAAATACACCTTTTGTTACAGATAAATAATTTGATATAAATAGAGTCTCCTCTACTTTCTATTGGAATTTCAAAATAACATTCGTTTTAAGCTGCCATGTCAGCATCTGGTCTATGTCAGCATGCCACCATCAACTGTCACGTCATCTTTCACTAACTCAGTTAATTCAGAGTTAACGGAGGTCATTTTTTACACCAACATGTTCACCTGGAATTATCCAGATCCAACGTTTAAATTTGAATTATTATTGGCCAATGGTCCAAACTTTTTTTTTTTTTTTTTTTGAGTCCAACAATGCAGATTTTTTATATTAACCAAAGACAACCAATTACAAGTGATACGTAGGTAAAACGGGCCACAAGTTGCGCCGCTACCCCCTTTTTGTATTGCAAACCTACTCTATTGAAAATAAAACATTGGCCTTAATCTAAAATTACAATAATTAAACTAGTTTTACTTTTGAAATCGAGAGAATCGCATGGTTGGTCCTTGTGCTTTAACAGATATTGCACTCTTAGTCCTAAGGCTTTCACTAATTACACAATTGATACATGAGTTTAACAAATTTGCACTCGTGTGGTCCCTGATAGCTAACCGTCGTTAAATTTTTTCGTTAAATAAGTGGTAAAATTACATGTTTGCCCTTGAATAAAAAAACAAAAGCATATGAAAAAATAACAAATTAAATTGGGCCCCACTCCAACCCACTCATCTTCTTCCTCCTCCCCTTTCTTTCTTTCTCTCTCTCTAAAGAAACCCTCACGAACCACCCACCACCACCCAACTGTTGATGACATCATCCGCCACATCTCAGTCGTTGTCCTCCACCCTAGCGAAACTCTCTCAGTGCCACGTTATAAACCATACTCCCATGGTTCTTGGACCGATGGTTCTCGTTAACCTATAGGTGAAGCTAGGGCATAAGATCTAAACTCCACTATACCCACTGAGTCTGAAGTGGGGGATGACGGTAGCAGGGTTGGTTTAAAGAAACAAGCAGCAGTGACAGGGATGACACAATGGTGATTGTTCTGGACGGTAAGTAGAAGAGGAAGCCCATGGTGGAGAATAACGACCCAGCAAGGTTCAGATAAGTCTCCTATTAGCCTCGTCTGGGCCTGCGTGCCGCCAAATCAGTTCAATGGGAGGATTTTTAGGGCGGGTCATGGAGAACTAGAGCTCTGAGGACCTTCACAATGGTCCAATGAAGTCCCTGTTATATCTTCTGACCCATACCCGGCCAGCCTTTTTTCTTTCTACATGTCTCGTTTTTATTCTAAATGGATAACATAATTTGGTTTGTAGGGAGGATGAGGGTGGTTATGATGAGTGGATGATGGTGGTTACGACAGTGAAGAAGGGAGCAAGATGGCGATGAGATGTGGAC
>JAUTDX010006412.1:0-29140 GCA_030844895.1 Ambrosia x helenae
AACTTGATTTCGAGGACGAAATTTCCCAAAACAAGGGGAGAATGTGACACCAGTCAACAAACCAGGGTCAACATTCGTACATGTTTCATTAGTTTCTATCTATAGGTGCATATTTAGCCATTTTTAAATGCACTATACCCCCCCCCCCTCGTCTAGTAAAGCTAGAGTTAATCAGAAAACTCAACAAGGGACACTTTATGTCTTAACACATGATGACTCACTTTTAACACACATACATGAACACAAGAATCACCATGAGATATCACTTAACAAACACATGATAACAATGAAACAAAATACATGTTAATGTCATCATCAAGAGGCACAAAACTTGATCGACTCTCACCATTTCTAGACCGGATGATATTCCTATATCAAAGGTACCAAAGGTTACTTAATGGGCATAATGTACAATCACAATACCATTAACATAAATGGGCCCGAATAACTAACAATAAACAAGGTCTTGAATCATAGCCAATCTATTTGTCTTGAAACCACACGAGCGATACTCATATGAAAATACACATACATGCACACTCGGCACCTCACTAGACCAAACAAAACATAAGGCAAGACATTCCTAAAAACCTTGACACCTTTTCCTTTCTTTTTAATCTTGGCCGAAGGTTCACAAGCCAAACAATTGATTTAGGACTGACAACAAGACAATAACCTATCCTACACATTACCATGAATGTTATTAACTTGATCTAGAGACACACCCTGGGTACCCTAGCCGAATTTCCACAACCATGTGTCATGTCTTTATATCACCCTAAACCTTCCAAACATATTCACCTAGTTAGTATAACACTAATCCCACTTCAACTTCCTAGGATAAACTACACTACCCTAATTAGAAACAAACAAACATTCCTACACTACTTGGATTTGCGGCCAATAGTAACCCTACAAGCCTACCATTCTAGTTAACATGACAACTAGATTCTTGGAACTATCACATTCTAAACATAAGACAATGGAATGAAATGTCACTATCAAAGAACACACCTCCATGTATGTGGCGGCCGCGCAAGGACATTCCCAAGGAGTCATTGTGTAGATAGATCATTGCTAACATCATACTCCTTGGAACTTGTAGAAAACAATCTAGGTGTGATCCATCACTTTCAAAAACCAAGCTACCTCGGACTTCTTTGTCCTAGATCGCCGAAGGCTCCAAGGAAGCACATGCCTTGTGCTTAGTTGTAAACTATCACCTAAGAGGGAAACAAGACAAACCAGAATTATATATTCCTAGCTAACCACCTTAAACATATATCCACACTAAGAAATCGGCTCACACGAAGAAGGAAACAAGAATGAGTTGACTTATCACACACTTACACCAAAATAGATACCTTCCAAGCCTTAACATACTTCTAATCAAGTCAACACCTCCCTCTTTGTTTTGTCTAACCCATCGGCCTAGTCCCCTAGGTAATAAGAGCATGCTTTTCACCAAATAAGGAATAAAACACTTGAACACCATACAAACCCATGCAAAAACAACACCCATTCTTTGTGTTTGTCTTCACCCAATCGGCTAGCAAGAGACAAGAACACCTCACGCCATACACCAAACTAGTAAAAACCTTATACATGAACTCCAATCCATAGAGGATGGCTTGCCATTCAAACTAGTATATAAAGGCCTCACCATTCACTTCATTTCTTGCACCAAATCTCATCTCTCTCTCACTCTAAAACTCACGGCCAAGTGATCAAGAACTCAAGGGTTAGAAGCTTCAATCAAATCGGCTCACACAAGGCTTGGCATAGGAAGCTCTCTAAGCCTAAGGATCACTAGCACTCACAAGCACTCAAGGTAAGTCCTAACCCACCCTATTAGATATACGAACCCCTTTGTGAACCCGATACCCAAGCACATTGATCACACCCATCGGCCTTAAGGAGTCATTGATCTTAGATCGACCTAACACACAACCTAGAGAATGCATACTCATGTGATAGAGTAATTAAGTGATCACATTACTATGATATTGCACTTAGATGATAATCAATAGGCCTAAGTCACTAGAACACTTGCAAGCCCACGGCTTTGGACTTAGCAAGCTTATATCAATCACTAATGAATCACAAAACCATCGAGTTCAAACTCCATTAGGACATGATTCGACCATGATCACTTAACATAAATTTAGTTTATGGCCGAAAACATGTGTTAACTCTATGATGAACTTAAAAGGATTCTAAACATGTGTTACCTTACAAATGGTTTTAAAAGAAGAAATAAAATGGGTTAAGTAATGTTTTTCTCAAAGACCAACCACACATGGTGAATTGATGCTAACATATGGCCCAAACAACATGTGAAACCCATTTTAGGTCACCATGATGCTACCTTTCAAACAACCAAAGTTTTGGAACTATATGTCTCATAGAACATTAACAAGTATCACGAACACTAAGGCACACAAACACAACAATCCACAAGTGTCGGGTGAACAATTTGTATGATAAACAACCTCCGGATGACTTACCATGTCCATAATGATCATAGGGTATATCATTTGTCAGGACGGTGACCATCTACAAGCCCACTAGACCACTTACATCATCATCAGGTGAGTATTTCATGGCCCCATTTTACTACTTTTCATTTTGGGGGAAATACATGCATCAATACTTGTGTCATTTTCAAGTGTGTGTACATTCTATCATGACTGCCATGTGGAACATGAGAACATTTTGGTTCATGAGCTCACAAGTCCTTGTACATCGTTTACTGTAACCATTAGCTAAACATCTAGCCATGGAACACTTTAATAGATCCTATGGGTTGACACCCCCACTCTTGGTTAGTCGCTCTAACCGTCACATACAAAAGAGTGTTAGTATTCTACAATACATACATTGTCTTTAGTGTGCAATGCGCGAGGCACAACAGTCAAGAGGTTTGGTTACAGGACTCATGGTTTGCACAGTGATCATTTGCCTAGCTAGCTTATGATTGGTCATACACGAATTACACGTTGTTTTACACACTACAACCAAAACCCATGAACTCACCAACATTATGTTGACAAAACTCGTTATGCATGTGTTTCAGGTAACTAGATGGAGGGCCACATGGGATTTGAGGGAAAGGTTCGAGCAAGCACTGTGTGGTACCACTATGATGTTTTTACTTTGTTGTCCTACCTGTTATTTAGTCACAAGAGTAATAGACACGTATCTCTTTTGCTAATTCCATGGTGACGTTTTTAGATAACTAATGACAATGTCCATCTTACACGGTGGTACTATTTGAATAAAACTATGTGTTGCTTGAACCTTGAGCTTGAAAATTTTCGTCGTTGCATCTCCGTGTTTCCGCCTTGGCGGGGTGTGACAGTGGACAATACATCGACGGTGCAGTGATAAAACATTCATTAGACATGTACCAAAGAAAAAAAAACATATTGTAAAACCCTAACCCATAAACATTAATTAACATTTAAACGTTCTAATTTAGGCCTTATTAAAAATCACTCTCGATAAAACTTGGATAATTATGAAAAACCAACTCAATGAAATACCTTACATGTTTGATCTCAACAAATTTTACATTTTTAACTACTAAAAGCATGTGTTGAAGTTTGCATTTAAATGGGATTTTTTGTTGCGAAAGCTTTTGAGTGTTCGGGTGTGTTTGGCTCTCCTCGCGACTTGATCCTTGCTCCGGTCTGCTAACGAATGTGTACCTAGCACCATTACACATGGGATGGTTAGTTGTATTGTTAATAACACCTTCATAATAGTTAAAATGTTGATAACGCGTCAAAAACGGAACGATCAAGCTTAAATGGCCAAATGAGGATTCTGGAGAATAACCCCGCCATAAGCTACGGCCTAAGGGTCGTACCTTACAGCCAGCAGCTGCGGTTTTTTCCCCAACCTTTGTATGTTCTTATACTTATGTTATAGGCCATTACTAAGGAACTTGTTTAATACCATTTATTGAGCTTGCAAGATGCTCATTTACCATGATAAAAACCCCTTTCGTCTTAACTACAATCTATGCGATTCTCACCCAAATCGACCCGTTAAGGCCATCGGTTATACAAGCATTCACTTGATTGTTCAATGATCATAACAACCATTTTAAATAACCCATTTGACACTTTTTATGGTAACAACATCATTCGATTTACTTGTTATAACCCGATTCTTGGATTTAACCTTTGATAACTCTTTAGAATTCCCAAAATGCCCTTATAGACAGATATTCTAAATTTAGCCACCCGTGGTGACACTACTCGATTTAAATCCATTTCTTGACTATTTGATTTGTTAGAAAACCTTCTAGCCCTTATGGACTTAGTTTCCCTTAATTTCACAATTTTAACGAGTGTTTAGTCGTTTTTAGCGTCATGGCACATATAGACATAGATAGCATAAGACTTACCCATTTGGTGCCACACTTCATGTTTATGGTTTTTTAAAACTCATACCATTTCGCCAAGGGCTTTCATTTAAATACGGACTTACCGGGTTGTTTTTGACCCATTTTTCATACCTTGCAACCATTATCATGGCTTGAGGCATCTAGTGCCCATTCTCCAATGTAATTCACCTATATACATTCTAAATTGTTAGGCATTAAATTTCACGGGATTCAAATGGTGATACTTCACCGTTTGACCCATTTAACCTCGTGAATCTTAATGCTTGGTGTACAAGCATCAAGTGTCGACTCAAATGATGAGATCATCACCATTTGACCCATTAAGACTCATAGTTCATAACATTATGTTATCCAAGCTTTTATCTATGGTTCAAGTGACAAAAACACTTGATCCATTTACTCAAACTACGTACTACTTCATTCAAATGGTTTCATCTAATTCTTAAGTTTAGAATGTCGTTTACCATGTATCTTTGTTAATTAACCCATTTGATTAATTTCACCATTTAATCACGACACGTTGCTTCATTTATTACTATAACTCATGTTTTGTCATGATTTCACATGAGTTGACCCGCTTAATGGATCTCTCACCCCCCCCCCCCGGGGGTTCTACCTTTATCCCACACTCAAGATTAAAACCAATATATACAACGCTTACGCCATGTTTATAGTCTAATAGTGTAAGTAAAACTTACCTTGTATTCACTTTCATGTCCTTGCACTTTAGGCTTGTATTCGCTTGACCCGTTTTGCTTGTTGATCCATTCCTTCTAAGCTTGCACCTAGCTTGATAAGATCAACCTTCACTATACTCAAAAAATTGATCAAGTTAGTCATCATGTCTAATAACTAACACATATCATGAGTTTTATTCACATCATTATATCACATTCTAATCTCGGGTCAGTTGACTCCTAATAGTCAACTACCCTTAGCATGATCATGTGCACTATCAATTTCCCAATCATCATTAGGCTACATTTTCACATATGGTGCTATCTATCATTTAGACACACATTTCATGTTCATGTGCAAGAGTTCTATGATCACCTAACAAGCTATAACTCAATTTTTCAAACTAGTTTAGCGAGGCATTTCCTCAAACACTTTGTGGGTATCATTTAATAAGTTAGCATCTAGCATTGTAGGATCAATATTCAACAACAATCTTTCAACCCATATAAGATCGTTGGGCAATTTCATTCCCAAGCATGAATCCTACACATTTTATGCATCACACACACAAGAATCCTTTATATGAGCTACTTTATTGAGATTATGGCAAAAACCCATTTTTTTATCATTTGATCCAAGAATCATTAATCATCATAATAGTTGAATTTAAACATTTATATAATGTTTCCAAGCATGATTTTGGTCCCCCAACTCAAGGGTAACCTTCAATTGCCTAAATTCCACAATCACCCTTTTGACCTAGATTTCTCCTCAAGCTTAAACATGAGTAGTTCATAAGTTATGAATCAAATTAAAGGTACCTGGATGTGTAGGATCCTTAGATGATGCGTTTACAAACTAATGTAGGCAGGGATCATCACGAAATCAACAAGAAAGGGGCTGGATTGAGATGTTAGGGTTATATGCTTGGTGTGTGTATGTGTGTATTTTAGGTATGTTTGGTGATTTCCAGAAGATGAAAATCGACCCCCACCTTTTTCCTTTAACCCATCTTTGTAACTTTGAGCAATTGCCACATTTAGCCCCTCAAGTTCTAGTTTCTATGTTTTATTAGATCATATCCCTATCTAGGTTAGTCTTTTGCATTGTGTTTTTAGCCCCATTTAGATATTAAAACTAACGGGGTGACATTCCTATTGTAACAAAATCCCCGTTTTATTTTGCTGGTAGAAACGTTCGCTCTATTAGTTAATTCGTTAAGCGAAACAGATTTTCGAGGTGTTTACACAATACCTTAATTTGTGATGATTTGACAATAAAAAGTAAAAAAACTGTTCTTTCGCAACTTCTGTATTTGCAGGGAAAATATTGAACGGAAAATAAAATAAAATAGATATATAGTAATGGAATCAAAAATATATGGAGGAAAATATGAGATAAACAGTTAAGATATTTGATGAATAATCATGGTATTGTAAACATCTTAAAAACAATAATTCATTCGATTTAGTTATCCTATATATTGATATTACAATGCTCATGAATAGTGCCGCTTCTCATTCATTTTTTTATTCATTTTCAGCGGTTTTGGTGCTATTTAGTTTGAATGTTTTGAATATGTTAACCAAAATTGTTTCCAGACCAGGTGGTGTGGGTGTTGTTTGTTTACTGAGGGTGTCTGGATTCGAGGTAGGTTAGGGGTGGGTTTTTTTGGTAAAAAAACGTTTACATGTTGTGATCAGGTTGGACCGCATGTAATGTGTCATCACCTTATTGAACCATCTTTTCTTTATGCTGAATGTGGTACATGTTAGCCTGTTTCTTCTTGGTTTGCTTCAACACCTCACTGAACTCTCTTTCTCTCTTTGTATACTTTCCTCATGAGTCACACCTCTATCTTTCTCTCTCCATTTCCCTCCCACAACGCCACTAGGCACCACCCATCACCGCCTCCAGTTCCAATTGTTGCCTCTGCTTCCCCTCTCTCTCTCTCTCTACTCCTACCTCATCATCGGCCACTACCCATCACCACCGTAGCGTTTCAAACACCTACCGCACTAACAGCCTACCTGCTCCTTACCGATGCCAGCTCCAACCGCCGTCTCTGCTAACCACAAGTCGACCGGCTCATCCAACCAGTCAATCCGAGACAGACGTCGTGAAATGAACACGAACAGTATATCAGAACTTCATAGCTTTCAGGTTATCCGTGATGAAACGATGTTCTTCTTTGTCTATCGTTGTGGTGCATGTTGGCAGTGAACACCGATCTGTGTACTGTTTCACTTTGTGGCATTTTAGGGTTTTAGAATTTTGGGTTGTTGGTGTTGGCCATTGTTGTCGGTGGCTTTCCGGCCCTCCATGGTGGCAGCGGATGTGCGATTAATTGGTTTTAATTGTAGTTTTTTCCTTATTTCACATCATACAGGTTGTTGATAATGGATACGGAAAGGTACTCTATAACAACCTTTTAAGTTCTCCATCAAAAGCATCTCTGCTGAAATTTTTGGCTGGTTAGTTTACATGTAAATTCAGGTCTGCTTGCAAGTTTTCCCCTACTATAAACTGTTATACGTTTTGATTGCCAATTTAGTTCAAATGATGGTTAATTTAGTACGAATTATGCAATGACTATGTTACTGACTTCATATTAATTGACCCTTGTAGATCCAAAACAATTTCACAACCACCTTCTTCCTCGAGCAAGGTTTATTTAGCTTCTTTTTCTTAAATACAATCATTGAGTTATATGTTTGCATCTCCCTTGCGTTTGTTAATGAAGCTATTTCATTTAAATAGGTTGGCCTGCGTGATAGTTCTCCGATATCAGTTGTGGATGGTGGTAATTATGTGGTTAGAAACGAGTTAGCTCATCAAATGCTAAAAAAATGGTCCAAATTATTATTACTTTTTTGTTCAATGGGCAAGTGATCCAAAAAGGCGTGACAGTTTCTAGAAAATGGACCAGGCTTAAGAGTAGAGGGAGTGGGGGGGAGAGGAGGGCGGGAGGGCTCTTCATGGGGGAACACCGCCCCCTGCGGGCGTGGAGGAGGGGTGAAGGTGGGGCGGGGAAGAATCCATTGACATGAGGGCAAGGGTGGAGTGTGTTGGAGGCTCATGATTGGTTGGTTTTTTTTTTTTAATCTAACACACAAATAGTAATAATAATATTCCTTTCACCCCATCTTTCCCCCCCCCCCCCCCTCTTCCACTCCCCACAATCTCCCCCCCCCCCCCCCTACATGGGTCCCACAAGTGCCACATGGCGCTTCACACCCCCCACCCCCCACTCCCTATAGTCTAAGAGAAGCCCAACTCAAAACTAAAGGGGATAAGGTGATTTAGGTGGTAGGGAATGTAGAGGGTATCGGATCCGGGTGTTTCTAAGAAGACAAATATGGGGTACCAGTTGACAGAGAAACGGGTGAATTTTTTGGTGACAAGGGGTAGAAAATATATTGGGTGACTTACATTGTGTTAGTGTCTTACTTGCATAATGTATTGTATAATTTGGTTGATGAATAAAAGGTTTTTGCCGTTAAAAAAAGTTGGAATCATTTATCTATACTATATTATAATGCATGAGGGATTGGTAATTTACGATACCCAAAAGTTAAGAATTTTATTTTCATTAAACCACCCTAAAATGAGGGTAAAATAGTTATTCAACCACGTTTACACTTTAGTACATCATTTTAATTACTTTAATTCCCTTATTTTTAGTTAGTAGTTACACTTTTCTTCTTTCCTTACAAAATTATAATTTTTTTATTTAATTCTATCATAACTTTTAAACTATTATGTTTTAAAACATTCAAAAGTACCGTGATGACCTGCTCATTTTTGTCGACGTTTTCGATTTTTGTCTTAGTTAATATCGATGTGTAGATTGAAATGTACAAGAAAGGATTGTGTTATGTACAAGTGATCATTGCATTGCATTTTTAACCGAAAGAATTTAAAAGAAACGAATATTTATTAATAACTGAAAGAATCCAAATTTCACCCACAACGAAATGCTTTATAGTTAAAACTTTAAAAGATGCAACTAATCTATAATATATTATAACTATAATGCATGAGGCAATGGTAATTTAAGATACCCAAAAGTTAAGAACTTTATTTGTATTTAACAACCCTAAAATCGGTGTAACTTAGTCATTCAAACATTTTTACACTTTGATATCTCATCTTACTTACACTTTAATCCCTTAAACTTTACTCAACTTTCGCTTATTTAAATTATAGTTAGACTTCTTTTTCTTATTTTAAGCAAACTATTCCCCATGATTTTTAAATAGTCATATTTTTTCATATATTGATACTTTTATAAACAAACAAATTACATCATAAAAGTGAGCATTTTGTTATCTTTAATTTAAGTATAGTATTGCTTTTATTTTTAATTTAAATTTTTTTTATGTGCTACGTGATTAACAATATCTACGAGTGAGCGATAACTAAACCGTTCACTGAAGCCAAACAAAAAACAGACAAAATTGAACCAAAATCAATTGAAAAGTGAATTAACTAACATCTGATTTAAGTTAAAAATCGGTTATCGTTTTCTTTTTGTACCCTTAGTTAACTGAAATTAGTCAAGCTAAAATGGAACCATTCATATATTCATAACAGCGTACCAGCGTGATGTGGTAGGAAACACAGACACTTCTAATGGTGCAAACGTTGGGTTCGGTTCGGTTATTAGCCTCAACTGAAACAAAAATCGACATTATCAGTTTTATCGATCTTATTAGCCAACCGGTTAATTGGTTCAGTCAATTTGGTTAGATTGTCGTTTTTAGTTTGGTTTACTTAATTTTAGTTAATAGCCAAAACCAAACTTTGCATATAATCTTTACTTAAAAGTACATGAAATGGAGGTATAAAACATATAAATATATGAATGGTTCAGTTTCAGTTAGTTAATTTTGGTTAACTTGGGGTACAAAAAAACGATATTGGGTTAACTCGGTTTTTGGTTAATTTACGGTTCGGTTTTGTATGTTTTTTGTTCGATTTCAGTTGAGGGTTCAATTATTGTTCACCCCTAGATATAAACCGAACCAAGCAAAAATTGTTTAATAAGATCAATCAACTGATGACTTTGGTTTTTAGTTTTGGTTGAGGCTAATAATCGAACTGAATCGAACTATACAGACCCTTAGATGTGTCTGTGATCCCCGCTGTATCACGCGGGCACCCTACTAGTTAGAATATATAAGAAGAAAAAAAATCATCATCATCATCATCATACTCAATAACAAAGCTAAGATTTGATCTGAGAAGGGTAATATGTAGACAAGTCTTACCTCTACCTCGTAATAAATAAAGAGGTTTCTTCCGGTGAAACCTCCTGACCCGATAATAGTTACAAAATATTAAAATTGTTAAATAATAATTTTACAAAATATTAAGAATTTAAGTAAATACAACTTTTAAAATTGTTGAATCTTTCGCTAAACTAAGTTTCCTTATTATGAACATCGATGTATTTTATAATAGTTGGTTTTTTATTTGATTATTCTTTAATAACTTGTATTGGTGAAACCTTTCTAAAAAATTGAATACGCAGTTGTGTTTACTATTTTATGTCAACGCAACCTATTTTTTAACAAAGTTGTACTCAAAATATAGCATTTTTCTGTTATTGTAAGCTATAGTGAGTGCATGTACGAGCCGAGCCAATATTGACCAAACATTTGTATCTGAATTATCATAACCGTTACCGGTAATGGTATAAAATAATAATATGATAATAACAATAATATTTTTTTGCTATACTGAGTAGGTACTGTATCAATACTATACTGCTAGGGTAGTGAACAGATTGGACGTTGACCGAACATCAGTTACTGGCAACAAATACTTAAACGATACGAAACTTTGTTGCTTTATGCATGTACGAAATTCCCTTCACTCGGCATACTGGAATGGTGGAATTCAACTAGTAACATAATCTTTTTGCATAGAGGTATTCCATATATTACGCAAGTAGATGAAAATGTTGATTACTTATTAGGGTTTTTTTTATGGGGAAAGTGAATATGGGGCTGTTGCACACCTAAGCTTAGATGTGAAACCTCCCAAAACTACGTCGTTTTGATTAATTTTTACTAAAACTAAAACCAGATAATCATTAAAACTAACTTTGACTACTCTCATTCAAATTGAATTGAACTACACTGGAGAAACAATATAAACAAAACCCTATAATGGATACTTCTCTAACAAAACCATAAAAACCAATCCAAGGAAAGTATGTATAGTTTTGTGTATGGAATTCCGTTTCTATGGCTGTGTCCAACCACTTAATTGAAAAGGAATTTCATTTCTATAGTTGTGCCCAACCAATCTAATTGACAATTATTAAAACTTATGATTTGAAAATTCGATATGACCAGTTTGTACTACCAATTCAATTAACTATGAATAATTTTGTGATTTGAATATAATTTTAACTATTTCGCTGTTTCTAAATCTCAACGATATCAAAAACTAAATTTAGTTAGTATTTACTTTTTAGTTTTGATAAAAGTTAGTCAAAATGACGTAGTTTTGAGAGATTTTACATCTAAGCTTAGGTGTGCGTATAAAAATATTAAAGCTAGATTAATATCTAAAAACTAGAAAAACAAAGCAGTTACAAGAGGATGACAGGCAGACGGGTAACACGAATTTGAGAAAGCACATGAATTTGAGAAAGCACACGAATTTGAGAGGAATGATAATGCAGTGATGATTTCCGATGATTAACAGTTAATTTAAATGGTTAATTTGGCGTCATTAACCACCATGTTTACCGTTAAGAAAGGTTAGGGTGATACAGCCTTAACCATCAATCTCATGCATTGCTAATCGATTTACATAGTAATTGCTACATAAATAACTATGAATAAAAGTTTAGTTTACTTACTCATCATAATATCTAATAACAATTATTTAAAATATTTGAGCATAAAATTTTATAAAGGTAGTTGTCGAAGAAGTATTAGAGCAATTTTTAAAGGAAAAACAAACTGGGTACGGCAAAAGGCTTAATAGTGCACAACTGCATATAACACAGCTTATTTAGCCCACAAAATCATATTTTATACCCTATAGGGTGTGGAGGAGGCCCATCATCCATGATGGTCCTCCACCTCAGATGCCACATCAGCGTGGGGTAGGAGCAACATGATAATGATGGTCCAAGAGTGTGGTTAGGAGCATCCCTCCCTTAAAAGAAAAAAAAAAGAAAAGAAAAAAACAATTGACCAATTAATCGGCCGGTCATACCCGACATTATTTGGACGGTCATGCCGTTGCCGGCATAGGGGGCGGTGTACGCCAGCCCGGCATGGCGTTGCCGGCCTTATGCCGACACCACACCCTTTAGTCTAAGAAAGCATTTAAAGTAGATAATCCGATTTGTGTATGATGTTATCATCGGTAGCCATAAAAAAAATTAATAAATAAAAACCTTGAATTTAGGGTGTGCAAATTTAGACATGGACCAGTAGGGGTGTAAACGAGCCGAGCCGAGCCCGAGCTTGACTGGACTCGAGCTCGGCTCGTTATCGTTTTATGAAGCTCGGCTCGGTTCGAGCCTACAATCTTGAGCTCGAGCTCGGCTCGCTAGCAAAATCAAAAGCTCGAGCTCGGCTCGGCTCGGATCGAGGTGATTTGAGAACAATCTCAAACGAGCTCAAAGCTCGGCTCGAGGTCGCAAAAGCTCGGCTCGCGAGTGTTATTAAATGGGCCTATGAAATAAGGACTTGGGTTTTGGAGATGTGGGCTATAAATTATAAGAGATATATAAATAACTTATAATTATGGTTGGGCTCGTTTAGGCTCGCGAGCCCAATCGAGCTTTGTATCTAGGGCTCGAGCTCGGGCTCGATAACTAAATGAGTCATATTTCAGGCTCGGGCTCGTTAAGGCTCGGCTCGTTCGGGCTTTTTACCGAGCCGATTCCGGGTAGCTTTCAAGCCGCTACGTGTCATTTACACCCCTATGGACCAGAAGAACCCATGAGCCAAACTGGTACTGGTGTGAGTAATAATACCTCACTGTCCGGTCTTCAGTCTCAATAGTATAATGATTTTTAGGTTACTTTTCGTTTCAGTCCAAAATCGATAGATAATTCCGGACAGAAACTGAATAACCCAAATAAACCTACTACAGTTAATCATATGTGTCCATAATTTCATAAATACAGGGAGTTCGATGAATCTATAATCTTGAAAAATTGTCTTTCAAAAGAATACACCAGTTGTGATCCAAAAGCTACACTGAATGGCTGAACTGCACAACTAGAACCAAATTTAACAAGACAACTGAATAGGTGAAATCATGCATAACCACTGGATTAACACATTGTTTCTACTTCCTAGACTTTCTAATCACAGGGCCGGCCCAGAGATTTCGTATGCCCTGCGCCGACTAGTAAAAATAGGCCCTTAAAATAGAAACCCACACACAAAATTCACCAGGTCGCCGACTTGCCACTGGTTTACTTGAAAGAAACAAAAGCCCAAATAGTTTTCCAGGAAACTACAATTCAGTTGGCTTCTCTCATCCACGCAGCCGTCACAGCAACGTCCTTAGAACATTGCAGATGGTCTAACCGAATTCAGCTTTTATTATATCATATTTCCTATACGGCCAATTATTTCCCCCCTCTTTCTAACAAAAAAAAAACACACACACACACAGAGAAGGAACATAAATGTACCAATGTACATGTTTTGGGACACTACAATGAATTTATGTTGAGAAAATGCAGATGAAAAAACCAACTACAATGACGTCCCACGACCATCACAAACCAGAACATGATACAACAGGACTGAATGTGTACCTGATAATCCTTTACAAACTATACGAGCTCTCTGCGTTATACAGTCCGAACCCAAAACCCTCTATATAAATATTAAATACTATATTATTATTATATATTATTCTCGTATTATACCTCCAATTCACTTAAACATGGTAAGCAGCTCTGACCATTTATTCAATTATTTCCTTTTCATGTACAAATCTCCGAGAATTTTTGTCCAAGGATGTATTCCAGTTGTTGGTTTTGTTTGTCTACGATGACTTTGAGTGAGTTCGTGCATAGCGGATCTTCCTATCTTCAATCGCCTTTTGAAGATCTGTAAACATTTCAAAAGATAACCCTGAAAAGTTACTCAACTGTCCAAGAAAGCCCTCCAAGCGGGACTTCAGACGATCAAAATTTGCATTTCGGTCCTCCAATACTTCCTCTTGTAACAGATTCACCCCTGCGGGGTCATCATTGTTGTTAACACGCTGCCATGGCATCGAATGATACCCGCCTTTGACTTTTTCTTGTCGGGGCAAGAAATGGTCAATTTCCACAGCTAACTCCTTTATGGAGTCTGCAACTTCTTTAGTTGGTAGAGTGTCAAGTTTTTCTAGCCAGACACCACACGCAACGTATATGGGCGGGCCATAGTCTCTTAAAGGGGGTAGTTGGCGTCTTTTTTTCTTGACTGATTGCTGAGGCGGGCACATTTGCTAAGCCACCCGTTTAGCGCCTGTACGTATGTTTTTTGTGCACCAATCCACTTTGTAAAACTTGAAGAAAGAGTGCTCAGTTCGCTTTCAAGATAG
This sequence comes from Ambrosia x helenae, assembly GCA_030844895.1. Lineage (NCBI taxonomy): Eukaryota > Viridiplantae > Streptophyta > Magnoliopsida > Asterales > Asteraceae > Ambrosia > Ambrosia x helenae. Next base: position 14,675 of record JAUTDX010006412.1, read on the forward strand.
ACGGCGATCTGTCGATGCGAGTCTGATTGCAGCGAGATTTTGGCGTGGTTGCTTTTATGTGTTGATGATATGATGAGGAATTGAGTCTTATGGCAATCATGCATTACTTCCCACATCTTTCTCAACCTGCCATTCAAAACACAAATTTAAAGGTTACATTTGGTAAAAGAGCAGTCGCTCATGTATTACTCGAGATTGACTCGCAAAAAGCTTGAAACGAGAAATGAATCCAAGCCTCTTTTACAAAATAAACATTTAACTACATAAGAAATAGCAATACACATAAACATCTGATTAACAATAATTATATAATATATATTTTATCATCTATGTAAAATCAAACTATAAACAAGTATGTATGTGTACAAATAAAATTAATTTAACATTGAGCCGAAGTCGTGTCAAGCCCAAACCTGAAAATTATTAACGAGTCGAGCACGAGCTCAAGCTTGAGCTTAGGTGAGCTCGGGCTCAGCTAGAGGCTCGTTTACACCCTAGAACGGGTGGAATCAGATTCTCTTTTATGTCTTAACATGTCAAACATGTAAAAAGTTAGCTTAAAAGGAAACATGACAATTGAGCCCAAAATACCACAAGATGCATTTTTAATGCATAAAACCTCTTGAATCATATTATTTAAAATTTTAAATCATTTGAAAAATTATAACAAATCATATTTGACACAGTATTTTGAAAATTGATAATTTTTGGATAACAAATGTATAGGGTCAACTCAACCCCACCATGTATGTACCAAAATTACCTGTTTTACTAATAATTAGTATACAGAGTAGGACTACATACCCTTCAATTAACTCCTCAAGTTGTGGATGAAGTTCTTTGTCTCTTAGATCTTCTATTCTTCTTGAGATAGAATCAATCCTGTGGATAGCAACTCCAATCCTCCAATGTAGATCTTTGACAATTGAACGAGTCTTATCTATTCTACGAGAGCTTTCTCCGTTGGACTCTAATTGTCTAAGAAATTTACGTTTCTGATCATACACCTTTCTTAGCATCTCATTTGCCTGAAAGTAAATTATAAATAATGTTCTTTAGGCAATGCAATTTAATGGCTTCAAATCCAGAACAAGTATACTTCAACAATTTAAAGCTAAAGAAAAGACAAAATGACATGCTATTAAGATCAATTATTCAATTTACTCTCTCTTCATGTTGCATGTACATTGAAAATTATCAAAAAGATAAAAGCAACATTCAACATCACCGTTAAGTAAACCTTTTACTTCCACCTTGTAGCGGGAAAGAATGGCGAGAGATAGGAACTTATGAATGAATAAGCATAAAAGAAAGATGAACTCGTAAAAGTAAAGGACAACAGGACATGTTTCCAGAGCCCTTGAGTCTAAGACCTCTCTGAATTTGTCATTGGTGTCCCTTCCACCCAAGATTTAAGAAATGATAGTCATGTTTAATAGGGTGCTAAACAGGTCGTGTTTGCGGGTCAAAAAAAAACAAACCCGAAAATTGTCAAACACAAGAACCCGAAATGCGTATTCGATGGTTCACACGCACACAAAGATGTGCTGGACCTCAACATTTCTTATTTGCATATTGATACTCTAAAATGACAAATTTACAACCATAAATACAAATGCATTTTAATAATTACGTTTAACCTATAAAAGCTGATGATCATTTCTATTTCAGCTTTTAAATAATAGGATAATATACTCAATTAGCTTGAGTTAAAGACAGCTTTAAATAAAAAGAAAAAAAAAAGAGTTACAAAATAAATGGGTTAAGCTGGTAAAAACCGTGAACCCGCCACGTTGACCTGCTTAAATAAACGTGTCAACGGGTTCTTCTACCGAAAGTGACCCAAACTCATTTAGGCTAATCCCAAATTTTGTGTTAGATCCGCGTTTAAAAATTCACACCCTGGCTACAACTCAAAATCATCTTGTTGTCACAAGGCATTGTGGTTTGATGTATTTACTATTTAGCTTTTGATTTCAACATGTGCAATTTCAGTCTCCAGGTGAAGCACAATCTTAATGTTAAATTTCTGTGAATTAATTGTGTGATTTAGATACGGAACAATGTGGTGAAATTCAAAAACTAAAATAAAAAGTTAAGACCAACTGGGAAAAGATGTACCAATAGGTGAGACACGTGTAGAGGCAATAACTTTGTTGAGTAGCAAGCGTCTTAACTAATTAATTTTTACATATGTTTGGATTGTTAGGTGACATAAGCCTAGACTAAACCAATTTTCAGGTATCATCAAGTCATGTGGCAGAAAGAGTGTTTAGCTTTTATCATTAGGCTTTATGAAACATTATCTGTAATTAAATGTTTCGTAAGAACACTTTTCATAAAGTAGCCACAAGGTCTGTATGTTCAGCATTAATACTACGGACGTATAAATTCTACATAGTTCTAAAAAATAAAATAAAAATATTGTAAAATCTTCCACAAGACCATTCCATTCAGCTTAAATTCTACAGATGTATAGATGTATATCCCACACAATTCAGAAATACTGAAGAGCATTTTCAACTCGGTTTTTTACCAAGAACAACTAAAAGGATTGGGATTAACATGTGTATCATAAGACTTGAAATTCCTTTTCATTTGATTTGGATTTTTCTCATCAAACTATGTTGATTTCTTTTTTTCTCTCTATATATCCTCATCTTAAAACGGTCAACACGAACATATTAGTGCTAATGTGATGGAAGGAAGCAACATGGAAACAGAACTTGGAGCTAATAATATGGCTAAGCAGTCCAAAGGTTTTTAATGATGAATCTAAAGTAAAACCTACAAAATAAAGATACTAACGATATTACCTTAACTTCATCATAAAGCTTCTTCTCCCATGCATGGAGTCTATCCAAGGTTGAAGCATGGCTTCCTGCATTCATGCAGAAGTTATCAAAGAGGCTAGTGGAGACATCCTCTGGAGTTTCTCTAGGGGTGCCACTGGTGGGATCATGCCTGAATGATGATGCACGCGATGAATTTGACCGATGCCATGTCAAGTACTTCATGTCATTTTGAGCAGGTTCTAACCATAAAAGAATAGTTAATGAAATTGAAAACATAAGTCCAGTTAAAAGAGCTAATCAAATGATAATGTAGTTATTATGCCCACACTAGGTTGGCCTAGATAGATACTTAAGCATTTCATCCAAAGCATACACCTCATGGTCTGTACTCTGTAGGATAGAAGCATATAACATAACATTCCAGACATTTAAATAAAGAAGTTGATTTTTCAATATTTTATAGAACCAAATGATAGATCAAAAATGTAAAATAAACAAAAAATCAAAACTTCAATAAATGAGAAGTAATATGGCGCAGCACCAAAAAAACGTCTTACAAAAGCCTAGCGTATATATTTATCTGTCCAGGTTAATAAATACACTTGCTATATTTAGAAATTTCTTGTTGGTAATAACTAATAACATATCTTCCTATAATTGTTCGCACTAACTAATACTTTGATAAACCAAAGCCTAAAACAAACAAATATACTCGGGCGCTAGACAGTTAAAGAAAAATCTAACATTGATAAAGAAGGCTGATATACACTTAGAAATAAGAGGTCATATCCATATTCATGACACTGAACTACTGAGCTCAGTGTTGTGTTACTTATAATGAAAGAAGATACAAACTGTTGACAGTACATTGAGAATTTACATTACATATAAGCCAAGAACCACTTGTAATTATACAGGTCAAGTTACACATCACATAGTACTTTGAAATATTACCAGATCTAACTCACACGTGCAGTTACTCAAGAACAAATTTCCATATTCTACAAGGCAACAACCACCACACCATACACAGTGAAATACCACTAGTAGTAAACTATTGGAAGGGCCTGGGAGGTTGGAATGTAGGCAAACCGTACCTCTATCTCAGAGGATAGATAGGTTGCTTCCAAGGAGACCCCTAGCTCCAAACAACAGAAGCCAGAAATAAACTAAACATACAAATAAAATATTCTACAAGACAATGTTGTTTAAATTTGTTTCCTCTAGTTTGCATGCTTCTCTTTCCTAATTCCTCTGTGCCATATGGCAAGTTTATATGTAGAATAGTCCTATTAAAGCACCTACAATGGCAATTAACTTTAATGACTTTTTTGCCACATTATCAATCCACTATCTTACATTTATTAAAAACCTATCTATAAACAAATCCACTCCAATGCAAAAGAGAACTTTTCCAAATTCATATAAATACATTTTCACCAAGAAGAGCTATATTTGGTTGAAAAAACGAAATTTTATTACTCATATAGCATGTTGATATTACAATAAATAAGCTTACCTTCCTGTACTTGGCTTGGATCATCCCCACATGACATACATGCTTTTAAAAACTTGAAGTGAACGACCCACCTGCCACAAAAAAAAACACTCGCTGAATGTAAGTTTACGTTTTTGCAACTATACACAATGTTGCCAATACTACTAACACCAGAAAATAAAAAGGCCATTTTAAGAAAGAGTTTATAGTTTATTATGTTTATTTATATTAAAGAGAAGAAAAGCATACGTTCTTTCCCTGGGAAAATGGGGCGAAAGTGAAGCTTGTTGGCTTCAAGCATTCTTGGAACTTCTCTTCCACACTCAGAAGCTTTTATGAATAACTGTTCGATATCTCTCATGCTTGAAATTAAATCTTTAGGTACCGGCCTATTTTCAGGTGCTTCTTTTACCACTTCTGTCTTTTCTTCTTGAGGAATTGCAACATTCCTAACACCAGATGTTTTACGTTTTAATGGTGACAATAGAGGAGAAATACCCTTTTCTCCATTCAAAATTTCAGTTTCTGGTGTCATGCTTTCTGCAGATGACATTGAATGTAAACCAACGCCACTAACATTATCCACTACGCGATTAACATTTTCAAAACTTCTCACCAACCCATCTGTATCTGACTCATCAAACTCGTCTTCTGATTCTTGAAACGTTACACTTACACTCCCTTCGGTCGGGCTTTTTTCCTCTTCGCCTCCCCTGGAGTTTGCATCTCATTATAAGATTCAAACCCGTGATTTAGTTCATGTGTTTCTTGTGAAGAAAACTCATTGTCGATGGGATGTGTAAGACCAAAATAATCCCATGGTTGACTTTCAGGCGTTGTGTCAAACCTGTTTCTGGTTCTTTTTCAGGCACAACAGAAGAAGGGTCAAACGGGGTTTCTGGTTCATCTATGGATCGGGGAGTGGTGGTTCTTGGGGTACTTGAAGAAGTCACAGAAACAATTACAGGAACAGACGGTTTTTCTTCAACTTTTCTAGAAAACGAGCCTCTAATCTTCATATGATTTTCATGAAACCGTTTGGAAGTTGGTGGAGAAGGTGTTGGAGATCGATTTCCAGCTGGATTTACGTGTTGTGACATCGATGAAGAGAAAGAAAATGCAAGTTGCTCTGGTGTTGCACTGATGGAAGTATATAAAGATGGCTGCATTGGAGCTTCGCCCGCTTCAGTTCAACAAACCTTCTTAATGCACCTCCAATTATTGTTAGGGATTCTATGTAAGTAAAATGTGTAGCTGCAAGCGAACACCTGCCATCAAGTGCTTTTCCAACGTACTTTTTCCGTTCACGGCACACTTGAAGAGCCTTAACTTCTTCCACTTTTGAGTTTGTGGCACCCATCAAGTTCTTCCAGGGTTTCTATCCACACATGAACTAACTACTGGAAGTTAAAAAACTTGAATATTAATTATTCAAAACACATAATATGGCACATCTTAAAATATAAAAAATTAAAAAAAAATGTAGATTAAGAGTAGGCATTGATCTTTAAACTTAAAAAGATGCTATTTATGAACCTTACAATCAATCTATCAGAATCACACGGTAACCACTTTGGTACAATTTAAGACCTAATATATGTCAACGTAATAGAATAACACAAGTATCAAGCTTGTTTAGCGACTCAACACGTGTTTATCCCCTTTTCTTTTAATAAATTCCGTTTCTTAGCCCCAGAGGTTGTGGAATTTCTTAACAGGGTTCAACAGGTCGTGCATAGCAAATTAGCATCAGTTTTACTACCCAAAAGGAGGTTGTGGCGCAGCCTGTTGCCCGTCTACCCACCACTTTACTGTATCAAGTTGTTTTCATACAAAAAACAGCAACTGTAAAAACATATTTTATTGAGTAAAAATAGGAAAGGGGAATTTTAACCAAAGAAGTCTGAAAGTAGTACAATCTAGGGCATGAAATACTTGTTAAGTAACATATTATTATTATTATTATTTTGTTACCAATCAACACAAAACAAAACAAAACAAAACAATAATAATAATCTCCCTAGCCTAAAACATAGAGATTCCAATCCAAGTAACTGATAGATCAACAGACAGTGCATAATATTAAATTGAGAAAACTAAAACAAGAAATAAAACAATCTAACAAGTTATAAAAAAAGCGTAAACAGAGTAATTGACAGCACATGATTTAGATAAGATGAATGGTTGAAATAAATTGAAGTAAGAGTAAGGTTAGAAAAGTAAATTCACCTGAATAAATTAATAAAGTTACAATTGAAGAGAAAGGGTGAGGGGCGGAGAGAGGATGATTCAGGAGAGAGGATGTGTGGTTTTGTTCATGCAAAAAGAAGGTAAAGGAAAGGAAGGGGACGAAAGTATGTGTGGAAAAGGTGGGGCCCGCCATATGCTAGTCTACAAATTGATAAACGTAAAGAAAGAAAGAATAGAACCGATCGGATCCGAGGAAAAGGTTCTTTTTTTATTTTTAACTACTTTATTTTTTTAGGTTCCCTTTTTTTAAAATAAAATAAATTTATAGAAAAAAAAAAGAATGAAATTGTAAAGAGAGAAAAAATGTTTCTTTTTAGGGAATATTTCATAGAATAGTAATCAAGTTATAGCAATGTTCTAATTAAAAAAATTGTTTTAACTTAACTCATTCAAGTTTATTTCATGTTCTAATCTTATACTCCGTATAATTTACTTGAATAGCAGGTAAACTACCATATATGGCATTTATTTAGTTTTTTTAAACATGATGACATAATTAATTAAATAAATCAAATTAATTGATTGAAGAAATAACACAAACCAATTAAACAATCCAGATGATTCATGTCATAATAAATAGAAAAACCATCTTCTTTGTTCACATCTCCACCTATCGTTGCATCACCAGCCACCGTCACACCACCCTTCCAATAAGCCACCAACCACCATCGCACAATAACCCCAATGCACAATCACCCTAATATGCCACCAACCACCGTCACACCACCACCCCAATACGTCAACCACCATCCATCTTCGGCGGCAAGCACAAACCTCAACCATCGACGCCAACCTTGTCTTATGAGAATTGAAAAAAAATGGTTGTTGATTGCGTGTCACAGATTTGGCTTTGGTATAACATAGTTTCTAGTTCCATGCTCTACTCTAAAAGACTAAAAGCTTCTATTTGGTTCGTGGATGTTAATTTACTCCTTTTTGTTTTCACTAAGTAAATAATGGGTTTGAAGAAATTAAAGGGATCGAAGTGATATGAAACCACAATAATGAAATCAAAATTAAGAAGCCATGGTTAAAAAAAATCCGTGGATTTATATACTGCACAATTTTTTCTATTTAATTCACAATTGTTTTTTAATAGTTTAAAACTATTTTGCAATTTTAAAAGATTCATGTTGGCATTTACATGTTAACATTTTTATAAAAAGAAGGGATAATAGATTTAAATACTCCCAACTATTGCCTATTGGCGGATAATACTCCCAACTATCACTTTGGCCATTACCACTCTCCGAACTTTCAACTTGTTTGCTTTTATCACTCCCAAACTAACTGAGGTCTAACCCAGTTAGTGTTTGTGGTCAAAATGTAAAAACCAAAACTTAATGGACTATGTGCGTGGCACAAATGTAAAATTGTAAACTTAAAGGACCTTATTGAATTTTTTTTATTATTATTATTATAAATTCCCCACCACCCACCCCAACCCCCCCCCCCCCCTTTTTCTTCTTCTTCTTGTGACAGACCTCCACCGCCATCCCTAAACAACCACCGCTCCACCGCCATCCCCACCAACCACCACCAACCACCGCCTCCACCGCCATCCCCAACAATCACCGCCTCCACCGTGAGGTTACAGGAATTTACATAAACAACTTTGATTTGTCATTGAACACGAAAAATGGATTCCCTGTTTTTGCCACAGTGATTGAAGCAAACCTTGTTACAAAGAAACAAGACTTATTTTCAGCCTACAAACTTACCCAAGAGGACAAAGAAGAAATTGATAGGCTGTCTAAAGATCCACGTATTGAAGAAAGGGTATGTTTTTACAAAGAAGGGTCCGATGAAGCTCATCCACGTATTGACATACCAAAGAAGGGTCTGATGAAGCTCATCCACGTATTGAAGAAACCTTCATATATTTGTTACAAAGAAGCTCATCCACGTATTGAAGAAAGGGTATGCTCTCGTTTGTCTCTTTAATTAAAACTTTAAGATTCTGGTTAAGTCTCCGACGAAACTCCGATTACGATACCGGCGAGGTGGTTGTTAAGTCTACGATTACAGTGAAGGGTCCGATGACTTTGGCGGGAACAATTTTATATCGAGACAAAAACAGGGGATTAACACTTGTTTTGATTGATAAATTTTTGGCGGGAACAATTTTGGCGGGAACAATTCGGACTAATGTTTTGATTCCTAAAGAAAAACTTGTTCGGATGAAAACAGAGGATGAAGGTGGTGGTTTTCCGGTGAAGATACGGACCAGACGGTAAACCAACGGTGGCGTTGTCTCCGATGCCGATATCTGCATCAATTCCACTCACTGGACAATACCCAAGTTGGAAAAACAGTCAGGGGGTAATATTATTACTTCGGAGTTGGAGAGGCAACGACTGAAGTAAAGAAATGTGAAGCAACTATGACAAAAAAACCACTTTTAACAACTATGCCTTAAACTAAAAGAATAACCGACCAGGTGATAAAGATCACTTTATGCTTGGAATACAGTAAGTCTTTACTTGAGAAGAATTAACTAATTGTAGGTTCACCCTTGATTCATGAAGTAAGAATGTAAGCTAAATGAACTATATATAACCTTGAGTCAAGTATCAACATAAATTTTATAAAACATTGCAAATCATTCCGGTGAAGGTGGTGGTGGTTTCCGGTGAAGGTGGTGGTGCTTTCCGTGAAGGTGGTGGTGGTTTCCGGTCAACAGACAGGTTTAGAGAGAGAAGGGGATGGGAGGTTGGGTATTTAAAATAAAACGTTTCAAAAGGTCCCTTAAGTTTAGGTTTTTACATTTTGGCCACAAACACTAACTGGTTAGACTCAGTTAGTCCGGGAGTGATATTGGAAACTAAGTTGAAAGTTAGGAGTGGTAATGGCCAAAGTGATAGTTGGGAGTATTATCCGCCAACAGGCCATAGTTGGGAGTATTTAAATCCATTTTCCCTAAAAAGAAAAGGCTAAATAAATGTAATGTAATAATGTATGATAGATGATGACCTTCTATTTAGGTAAAATATCTAGGATTAAAACACCAAACTAAACTTAAATGACATGATCTGAATCCGATTAGAACAATCATAAAACTTAGTTACTATTTAACAAAGTTACCCTTGTTTTTATATATGTGTTTCTTTCTAAAGTCGTAAGCATGTTACATTTACAAAAGTAGCAAGATAGGGGGATAATAATAGATGGAATATGGAGCACTAAAAGGTGCACTAAAATGTGCCTACAGTGGTAGGCTTGCAGCAACATGAAGGTTGGACCAAAGGGTGTTAACCGAGTGGAAGATACTCAATGGGTCAGAAGGTTGACAATTTAACTAAGACTAGAGGGATGGAGGGGCGGGAAAGAGGGGGTGAAGCGCCATGTTGGCACTTGTGGGACCCATGTGGGGGGGGGGGGGAAAATTGTGGGGAGTGGAAGGGGGTGAAAGGAATAATATTATATTGTTTTAAAGTTAAATAAAAAAAAGAAAAAAAAATCAACCAACCAGATCATGACACATCACCTCCACCAAAGCCCCCCCGCCCGTCTTTCCCCCACCGCCCCCCCTTCCCCCCCTCCTCTTCCCGCCCCTCGGGACGGTGTTTCCCGCCCGGGGAAGAGTTGCCGCCCCACTAAAGCCGCCCCACTCCCTGGAGTCTAACAATAAGAACATATCGAACTGTGGTTTGTGGGAGTTTGTGAGAGCACCGTATTGTGAATGTTATTAAGTTAATCTTAGGTAGCGTTTGGTATGATGGAATGAAAGGGGGAATGGAATGGACCATTACGAGGTAATGAAAAATAGTGTGTTTGGTTGGTTAAAGGAATGGAATCACCCATTCCACAAGGCATTCCATTCCCTCAAAATCATTCCTTCCACCTCCCATGTTTTTTTTCATTCCATCCCTTATTCACCATTTACTAAGAACACCATAACCCACTACCACCACCCACCACCATCGTCACCTAGCCACCACCATCGTCACCACCCACCATGGTTGTTGCCACCATCCACCGCTGCCACCACCACCACCCACCACCGCCGCCACCCACCATCGCCAGCCACCACTGCCGCCACCACCAACGTCACCATCCACCACCGTCGTCGCCGCCGCCACCAACCACCGCCAACCACACCTTCACCCACCCGCCACCCGCCACCATCCAACACCACCCACCGCCGGCTATGCACCTTCACCCACCTGCCACCACCACCATCACGGCTATGCACCTCCACCTTCCACCGTCGCTACCACTGCCACCACTACCCACCATCGTCGCTACCACTGGCCGCCACTAACCCACTACCGTCGCTACCGCCACATATCACCACCCACCATCACCGCCATTGACCACCACCCACCACCGCCACTAACCACCGATTTTATTCCTTCGTCTTTTTCAGCATATCCAACAACACAAAGTAATGTTTTGTTTCATTCCCATATGGCAACCAAACAAGACAAGGAATGGTAATGATCCATTTCATTACCTTGTCCATTCAATTACCTCGTCCATTCCATTCCCCTATCCATTCCATTACCCCATACCAAACAGACCCTTAATATGGTTTTGTATGTTGGTGAAAACTTCTGATTTATAGATAAATATGTGGCACTAATTTTGTCACACAATGGAATGGGTGGACCTGTAGAGGTATATGCATTAGTGATATATAATGATGTATGCAACGATCTTATATCATGTATTGGCAAAAGTCAAATACGCCGCTATAGAATCCCAAGTGATTAACCCTTGAAGAGAATTTGAATTGATCAACCTTTGAATGTTTTACATGCATCGCGTGTATGTATACACTTGAACCATTGCAACGCTCCACATGAAACATCGTATCCCTTAACCCTGAATACAGCTTCTAACTTATGATCTAATACAAAAATTACTTGACTTACACTAATTACATAATAAATAATAAACTATGACTTTCTAGTAATTTCATATTTGATCGGTAACTTTCATTCAAACTTGATCACACAGTTAAAAGCCAACAACCCCACCCCATAATAGATAGCACAATTTATGTTGCTTATTCAAATTTCAACTATTGATGTTGGGTTCAAGAAGCACCCAGTATCTCGATAAAAGGGTGCCACTTCATCTCTAAAGCAGTATCATCGACGAATCTATAATCTCAAAACCCTTAATTACTTCTAGTTCAATGGTTTTCTTCAAATGGGAAAGTGGGGGTTTTGTCTATACAATGAATAAATTGGGACAGTTGTGTTGTTTAATCTCATCATCAATATCCAATAACTATGAAATTTGAATTTTTAATATGTGTTTTCTTATGGTTTTCAAGAAATAGAATTCAATTGGACATGTTGATTGAATTATATAAAATTACTTAGATGGTGACGACAACAAAAAGGAATCCCAAGCATCACTGTTGAACATGTTGATTGAACATGTTGAAGAGGTATAAAAGCACTGACTCCGAATCACCCATATTAAGACGCGGCTCACAGTGAGGAGCCGGATCTCATTAGTGCTCTAAAGGTCCGATACATCAAGTACATTAAAATCAACCGGAAGTCAAAAGCTCCGAGGGTCAGTACTACTAGGTCGGATGAAAGTACAACAATTCTGACTAGTATAAATACGCCCTTAAAGTACAGATGACACACGTGCTCACACACTCCGAACCTCTCTCTATATATGATGACGTGGGTAGCCTAAAGCAAAATAGATTAACAATATCACATAACTATGCTTAAAGGGTGAAATGTACAACGGTTCAAAGGGTCGAGAAACACTGATCAAAAGGTGACTTGTCACATCACCTTTTTCCTCGGTCAAATACAAGCAACTGTCCATGTCTGACACATGGAGACGCTGTAGTGATCGGACCGCAGGTCCAAAGCCATCCTTGGCTTAAAGTGGCATGTCCTCTAGTTGCAACACATTTCAAGATAATATCCTTTCTAAAATGAGAAGATCCTTATGCTATAAATCAGAACTCCATTCCACAGATCTGGACACATTTTGATTATTTTCTCTTACACTTCACCTTCTATTCTCTTTGATCTTCACACGTGGGGAGAATCCCTCTCCACACTAATACACCACTTGAGTTCATAACAGCAATTCTGGTCTTGAGTCATACTCAAACCAGAATTACAATACTCAAAAAACATAATTATCTTGAACCTCCTTCTACGTTTTGCAACGTAGGAGGACACCAACGACATGCGTTAGGCAGATCGAACCCTTCAACCTTTTAACCCTTCCATAGACCCAGAACTAACGTTAGACCCTTATTTGTTGTAGAACAATATATATACACACTTTCTCTCACTAAACAAATACTTATCCTCACGCCGGAGGGTGGTCTCCATCCTCCCCTATGACGAGCCTAACGTTTTGCTAGTTTTGCAGGTTAAATTCAAGAGATCTTATCAAGTTGTATTCTTCCTCATAGCTAAACGTAAGAACCAACTTTTTGGATCTTCAATAGATGAGTTACCTAAAGCTTGTTACAGAATATATAATTGGTATTATAAAGTACCATGTAAATTACTGTCCTTTAATTTATGCAAAAATTTTAAAAATCAAAGTTAAAACGTCCTAGATTCCAAAGCCCAAAATGCATACGGATTCCCAAAGCTTAAAATACAAAGGATTCAAATTTAAACCATATTAAAGGATTCACAAAGCCCCATCACATATACATCCAGCAAAGTGGATTCCAAAGCAAGAATTATACTTACGATGTGTTCTCGATTAACTTAACGAATAAAAAAAGAAATGAAAGGAAATAAAATTTTGATTTGTCCCAAGTTTCATTTAAGGAAGGAAAAGAAAGGAAAACAAAACATGTGTTTCCGAGTTTCATTTAAGGAAGGAAAAGAAAAGAAAACTAAGGCGAAATCCTTTACTTTAGTTTTCCTTCCGATTTTGAAGGAAATGACATGCATCCTTTCTTTTCTTTTTCCTTTCCTTTCCCTTGGTTATTTTCCTTTCTTTTCCCTACTCAAGTAAAACGCGGAACAGAGCGTTAAGGAGGGTCCACTGGCCACGACAAATTTTTAACACCTAAATTCCACTTCACCTTGCACTTGCAAGTATTTGAACTCACAACTTCACATTTGTAAGCGATAACACCATACCACTAGACCAAGAGCCATGGGCGGTTCATTCACTTGTTATTCGGACCTTGCTAATGTAACATCCGGCCTCTCTCACCACCAATATTGTCCGCTTTGCCCCGATGGGTTGCCCATCCAAAGCTCACGGATTGTTTTTGGTTGCCCCGTGGGAGACTTCCTAGGAGGTCCACCCATCCTGGTACTACTCCCACCTGAGCACGCTTAACTGTGGAGTTCTCCTCTCATCCACTAACATTAAGCCCAAAACGCGTTGGTGATTTAAGAGGATTTGGATTACTTATGAACCAAGGATCTCTCCTGGCCACGGCCGATGTGGGATTTGCCTAGGGTGTCATACAATGGTCCATGTTAATCTTCCCAGAAATCAGTACTGTTACAATCACCCCCCCTTAGGGACTCATCGTCCTCGATGAGGTTTGCCCCACCATCCCGAACGGCACAGGAGTGGCTCTGATACCATTTGTAACTTCCGGCCTCTCTCACCACCAATATTGTCTGCTTTGCCCCGATGGGTTGCCCATCCAAAGCTCACGGATTTGTTTTTGGTTGCCCCGGTGGAGACTTCCTAGGAGGGTCACCCATCCTGGTACTACTCCCACCTGAGCACGGCTTAACTGTGGAGTTCTCCTCTCATCCACTAACATTAAGCCCAAAACGCGTTGGTGATTTAAGAGGCCTTGGATTACTTATGAACCAAGATCTCTCCTGGCCACGGCCGATGTGGATTTGCCTAGGGTGTCATACAATGGTCCATGTTAATCTTCTCAGAAATCAGTACTGTTACAGCTAACCCGCTAGAACCAAGATCAACTTACTCTCTCTTGGTCCAGTC